>CAUYSK010064534.1:0-18965 GCA_963575035.1 Avahi laniger | reverse complement strand
AAAGGGATCCATTTGTACTCGCCATCAAATTGGTACTAACTGATCAACACTAGGGTGATCACATGGCAGAAATACTCTCCAGGGATTAGGGGGATGAGGGGCAAATCTACAACTAAAGGACACGGGGAGCACTAAAGGGAGTGAAGGGCACACCTTTAACCTGCATTTGGGTGAGGCAAAGACATAAAGTGTAACTAGAATGTTTGTACCCTCACAATACCTTGGAATAATAATAATAAAAAAAAGTGTAGTTTATTATATCTCAAACGAGAGCCAGTACAATTAATCAAAGCATATGCCTAAACTATCGACACAATTTTGTCGTCTTAACAGTAGCTTGCTTATGCCAGCAGTAAAGAAGCCTGGAGAGTAAGTGGCCATGAAATCACGACAGGTGTTTTCCATAGATTGTAGAGAATAGAATATTTTTCCTTCAAGAAGTGGTCCAAAGCCTGGAAGAAGTAGTAGTGAGTTGATGTAAGGTCTGGTGAATACTGCAGGTGACAGAGAGTTTCCAAGTCCAGCTTCTATGGTTTGAGCAGCATTGTTTGTGCAACATGTGGTACAGGCCTGTCTTGCAAGAGAATGGGCCTGCCTCTCTTAACAAATCTCAGCTGTTTAATCACAAGCCTCATCATTGCATCCAACTGGTTGCAGTAGACATTCGCTGTATATCAATTGACAAGGTATCTTGAAGCTGTAGTGAATAATACCAGTGCTGGACCACCATACAGACTTCGTTAGCATTTTTGACGAATACTCAGTTTTGGACTATTTTTTGGCACTTCATCTTTATCCAACCATTGTGCCAAATGCTTTCAATTGTCAAAAATAATCTATTTTTTATCACACTTAACAATACGGTGTAGAAATGGTTTGCCTTTATGTCATGACAGCAAAGAAAGCAAGCTTCAGACGATTTCTCTTCTGACGTTCATTTAATTCATGTGTAACCCATCTATACAGGCTCTTTATCTCACTGATTTGTATTAAATGATCCAATATTGTTGAAATAGTAACTGTCAAAACTTGTTCCTAATTCACATATAAATTGAGATGGACTTGCTTCCACTATAGCTTTCAGCTCATCATTATCCACTTTGGTCTCAGGTCAGGCACATAGCTCATTTTCAAGATTAATATCACCAGAATGGAACTTCTCAAACCATGAAAGTACTGTGTGTTCATTAGCCACATCCTTCCCAAACACTTTATTGATATTTGGAGCTGTGTGTGCTCCATTGGTTCCACGATAGAACTCATGTTCAACAATAACTTGAATTTTTTACTTATACATGGTTTCACAAAAATTACTCTAAAAAAACTTTCACTGGTAATCACAAGCCAAACCATATGTGTGAAAGAACAAGGATGTACCTCCACAATAAAAATAAAACAAGAACTGTCAAAGTCCAGTGTCAGAGAGATCAACTGTTCAACTTCATACTTAAGGAAATCGCACATTTCATACTTAATAAACTATATTAATTTAAGCCACAAAGTATGTGGTAATGTCACAGCAGCAATAGGAAAGTAACACAGGAGAATATCAAATTGGATATAGTGAATCAAAATCTGTTCCTAAGCGATGGAAGAGAAAAAGAATTCATGCTTATATGAGAGATAAATCCAAATGAAATTATCCAAAGGGAGTGGCTTTTCTCTTTCCCAAGGGAGACTGAGCTAGAGCAAAGTAAATTTTAGAGCACAGAGTATTATCAAGTGTAAAAATGGTCATTCTATAATGATGAAGACATAAATTCATCAAACGAACACAACTCTAAATATTTATTTACCCCCAAACAGTTCTTCATAGCACGCGAAACAAAAACTGATAGAACACTAGAGAGAAAGAGACAAATGGAAATTTCAATACCTTTTTAAATAATTATTAGTAAAAATAAAAACAGTAAGGATGTAAAAGACTTGAATTACACTTTCAAAAATTTGACCTAATTGATATTCACAGCCAACTAGAACAAAACACATATTCTTGTCAATGGAGAAGAAAAACAGCAAGAATGATCATAGAGTTGGATTTTTGCCCACGCAGAAAAGTGGGCACTGCTATTCATTCCATTTTTTAGAATCTCAGACTCATGTGGTTGTCTGCAAGTTATCCAAGTTTTCTGCAGAGAAGACAATTGAGAATTATAAAAAAAAAATGTGGCAGAACCTTATAAAACTAATGAATAATTGTATAGTAAAATGAATTTTTCTGTTACAGAAGAGATAATTTGAAATACTCCAGGTAGTATTATTTTTTCCTTGAAAACTGATTGTGTCATGGCTTTTCCACAGAGCAATGTTTCTGGTGGTATTCCAACTTATCTGCCCAGTGATAGTGGAACTCACTTTCAATGGACAGCTATTAATTAATTCTATAAAGTTTTGATTTAAATTTGAGAGAAGAATGGAGCTACAGTCAATTTCTAGTACATGATCATTCATTCGAAAGCAAATAGTTTCAGCTGTTTTTTATCAATTGAGACACCAAAGAAAGCTTGATATAAAGTTATTGCTATAAATTTGTGTTCAGGTTGGTCCAATTCCATTTCATTGATAGACACTACTGGGAAGCAATTGCTAAATACTTATAGAATTTAGACATCTACATTCTTGATGTTCATGTTTGAACAACATAATACAGCTGAATTTCAGAGACTCGTTAAAAGAACCATAAATTATTTTTTTCTATTAAGTTGGCCTAAGATCAGCTTTAAGAGGATATTAGGGAAATTCGAGAAATAGTTTAGGTGCAACAATCTGACTCCAATGAACAACTAGACTTTGAGAGATGGGAAAGGACTTAGTAATTGTTAGAAATGTTTACTACTAGATCTTTTAGGAGTCCAAGGCATTTGTAGTCTTTGCTAGAGGGATTGATAATAGATACAAAAAAAACTATTTTATTGTTCCTCTAAACCTATGGGCAATACCTTTTGGGGTTTTAAGGGCAAGACAAGTACCATTATGTATTAGTTGTTCTTACAACAGCATGATTTGAGATATTTTTAATAGTGATCTTCTATTTTCTTAGAAAATAGAGGATAGTGCTTCTTCTAGTGAAGATCTGCTTACATATTGTAAGGTATCCCTATTCATAAGTTCAGAATTTATAGGTAATAGAGGACCTCTCTTTATTCTTTTATTTGGAGGATAATTATTTTATTTGTTGAGTCATAATTATTTTCTGATTTCCAGCTTCTTTAACTTCTACTGCTTTTTGAAAATATTCAGCCATGTTTCAAATGTCAATTCCCAAGTCCACAATTTTTTCCTTGTTAAGATCTACATCAAGTTAGAACTCCCTTATCAAAACAGGGAGAAACTTTCTTTTCTTTCAGCCATTGAGTTTAACTCAGAATAATTTTTAAAAGTATTCTGAAGTCTATTTGCAAAGTCATGTGTTGATTCTTCTTTATTTCATTTATAAGTTGGAATCTCTGCTCTGACTATTCTTAATAGAAAAGTTTCTAAAATAGCTTTATATAGTACATACCATACTTTTCAATCAAATTTATTTGAATTATGACCAGCTATGCAATTTAAATTTCCTATTTGGTTTTTGTACTCTACTGCTTTTAATAATGCCTTTCTCAGGTGCTACCAATTAAGTGAAATATTTGATTAAATAACCATTTATGGAAATTCTTAATTTGGAAGCAAATTTCTGTCTTATTTAAGAAAATCTTTAATTATTGACCTTGCCTTGGCTACAGACCAGGGTTTAAATTCAACTAACGTAGATCCAAACTTTGGTCCAGCAATCTTAGTGAAATATGTGTATTGAGACTGTTCTTTCCCTTGGGATTGGCACAAACTAATGAAGAGATAGCTCATTTATAGAGATAAGAAGAAAGGGCAGAAAGAAAGAGAGATGAAAATGTGATGTAGAAGAGAAACAATGGAGGAAGAGAGGCACGGTTTAAGAAACATAGCTTTAATAGAGTTTGAGTGAATGTGAATTATTTTCTTTTGATTTTATTAGAGAGTCTTTAAAATAGCAGATTGCTAGAGAGTATCAAGTAGAAAATATCTTTAATTTTAAGGAAAAAGGGTGCTAATCTCAGAAAATTGATCCTTGATTATTTTTATTTGAATTCTCTTCTTTTAAAGAGTTCTTTTTAATGCTTTTTATAACTTGGAAATCTGTAAAAATTGTTATCCTATTTATCTGTGGTAAGATTTTTCCATTTATGTCAAAGTAATTGAAGAAGCCAGCCTTTTATTAAGAGCATATATTGGAAAAGAGATTTTTTTTTAATAGGAGGAAATTGCAGCTTTTTTGTACATGAAGCCGTAACACAGAGAAAGGAAGCAATTGCAGTCCTAACATGTATTTTTATAAAAAGAGTCTCCACTTCCCAACTAAGCAGAGGCAAAAAGTAATATTATAATTAAATCTCAAATATTATTGATATAAGAATACAAACTAAGCAAAGTTACTCAATTTTATGATTTTTTTTTATTTTGGTCTGAAAATATTCTGAAGGCTTGGTGGGGGACCCAAGACAACATTTGACAAATTCCCTTTGTATGGATTAGTCACCAGACGAATACACTTAAATATTGATCTTTTCAGTCAGCATAAATTGTAAACTCATCAGATATATGTCTTCACACATTTCTTGTGTAACATAAAGAAATAAGCACCCTCATAAACTAAACAAAGAAAAAACAAAATTAAATACTGAGCCAAACATATGAGGTGAGATTTTATACAACTAGACCAACAATAAACAAGCATCAACTGTCACAGTCAAGAGTAGCCTAAGAATATGTAGCAACTAAATATCATTTGGTACCTTAGATGGAATTCTGGAACAGAAAATAGATAATGCATTAGGTTATTAAGTATGGAATGCCTGATTTCCTTAAGTACTAAATTTGACAGTTGATATCTTTGACGTTTCACTTTGACACTTTTTTTTTATTATTATGAAGGTACAGACTCATTCTTTCAAATGCACCTTTTGGGTTATGAGTATCTTACAATTTTTTTTGAGCAATTTTTGTGAAATCATGGAAAAGTCAAACATTCATGTTATTTTCGAATATGAGTTCCTTTGTGGAACCAGTGCAGCACAGTGCAGCTCGACATATCAATGAAGTGTCAGGGAAGGATGTGGCTAATGAACACACCGTACATTCATTGTTTGAGAAGTTCAATTGCGGTGATTTTAATAACCATGTTGGTGACCTGAGACTAAGGTGTATAATGATGAGCTGAAAGCTGTAGTAGTGAATCCATCTCAATCTATGCATGAATTAGCAGCAAAGTTTGACATTACTATTCCAATAATATTGGACCATTTGAAACAAATTGGCAAGATAAAGAAGCTGGATAGATGACTACCACACTAATTAAACATGTATCAGAAGAGAAATCGTCTTGAAGCTTGCTTTTCCTTGCTGTCATGACATAAAAATAAACCATTTCTACACCATATTGTTACATGTGATGAAAAATGGATTCTTATTGACAATGGCAAGTGTTCTGAACAATGGTTAGATAAAGATGAAGTGCCAAAACACAGTCCAAAAATGAATATTCATCAAAAAAAGCTAATGGTGTCTGTTCGGTGGTCCAGCGCTGGCATTATCCACTACAGCTTCATGAAACCTGGTCAGTCGACTACAGCTGATGTCTACTGCAACCAATTGTATGCAATGATGAGGATGCTTGAGATTAAACAACTGAGATTGGTCAGTAGGGACAGGCCAATCCTTTTGCAACACTCTACCGCGTGTCACACAAACAATGCTGCTCAAACCACAGAAGATGGACTTGTAAACTTCCTGTCATCCACCATATTCACCAGACCTTGCACCAACTGACTACCACTTCTTCCAAGCTTTGGAACCCTTCTTGAAAGGAAAAATATTAAATTCTCAGCAAGCTGTGGAAAATACCTTTTGCAATTTCATTGGCATTCTCCAGTCTTCTTTGCTGTTGGCATAAGCAAGCTACCGGTAAGATGGGAACATTGTGTTGATAGTTTAGGCACATCCTTTGATTAATTGTACTGCTTCTTGTTTGAGATATAACAAACGAAACTTTTGATTGAAAATCAGACATTTCGTATTTAATGACCTAATAAAAGCTAAGGAAATTTGACTAAATTATAAAATTAATTAATAATAATGCATCAATGTAGGTTATTTAATTGTAACAAATGGGCCATACTCATGTTAATAATGATGTTAATAATAGGGAGAACTGAGTAAAGTGTAAGTAATGAAAATTCTCTGTGCCATTTTTTATATTTTTTCCATGAATCTAACACTATGCTAAAATTAAAAGTTTATTTTATAAAAATGAAGAATAAAGAAATCAATTTTGAGAATTCAGATTAATATCAAGAGATTTTATAAATAATGTTCTTCTGATCCTGAGACCTAATTAATTTACACAAAAACCTATTTGCTTTAAATTCTAGGATAAAAAAATAAGATCAGTAAGAGAATATCAATGAAATAAGTCATTGCTCAAACTGTTTCTGACTCAACTGACAGCAGTTCTGAAGAACTACTGGGAAACAAAGGGATTTATTGACATCTTCTTTTTCTGAGACTCTCATGGAAAATTGCAAAGTGATGTCATAGAAAAAGTTGGTTGAAATTCCCAATTTATGATGCTTTGATATGTTTTACAAAAAGCACAATTTGTTGCTTGGTTATGAAGGGGGAGTTGGGCTTGTAAGACAATCTATTTGAGCAAAGCAGAAAGTGCTGATCTTCTTTAGGGTTTTGGAGAAACATGAAGTTCAGATGTTGGCTGATTTTCAGAAATGGAACCGTTTAGGGATGGTTGACCTTTAACTGTAGAAGTACACTTAATCGAGTGTTACTGTTGCTTATTGGCTGACTTCCAACATCATGGTTATTGAATTGAATTGTCATTGATTTATGAAGTGGGCTTAAAATCAGTTAAAACGTGACCATTGAAACTAAAAAATATAATTCTTTCCTAGAAGATTAGAAACTTTTATTTTCACACCAAATAGGATAAGGATATTTCATTGTTTTACATTTCTATTTAATAACAAATTTGTTGGCTTCTATAATGATATCTGAGGCATGTTACATCTGCATGTTTTCTGTTGATGTCAAAACTCTTTCAGAGTTGTAAATTTAATCAGAAGATTAAAAAAAGAAATATATAATAGTAGTGTTTTCTTCTCGTTTTATAGTGTTTTTTTCCAATTTTAATGAAAGGTAATGTCTCAGATAATTATCATCCACAACTGCAATCAAGTTGCATTTACTTCCATTCTATTCTAACTATGGATTACAGCAAAGTAATCAATGGCGTATGCAAACAAATTCTGTTCTTGGTAATTTTTTCTCATTCTATTTAAAGGCATTATGATATGATGATCATATTATACAATTTTATGTATAGCCACCATTTTTGAGTTTATGCCATGTTTCAAGTTCATGGAAACTAAATAGTACAATCATAACAATCCTATGAGATAAATAAGAAGTGGAATACTGTAACTAGCAAGTCCTTTATTTGAAAGGATGAATACAAAATAAAAAATATGAGTCTTGTTTTAAAAGTTTTAAATGTAAAATTGTGAAACGAATCACTTTTTATTTAAATGTTCTTTAAGTTATTTTGTAAAAAACAAATCATTTTCTTATTGTTCATAATAAGATGAAATATACTGACTATTTAAAACTCAGATCATTAAACTGAAAATTAATAGTAATCTGAATGATGAAGGTTACAAATAAGATTAAATCTAAAGAAATTTTGCATTTGGTAATAGATGGATAATTTTTTTCAGGCCAAAATTCTCACAGCGAACAATTAGAAAACCTGGAAAAAAGTGAAAATATATTATTTTTTCAGTTTTCAGAAAGATGGAAGGCAGTAAAAAATTGTGAGGCCAATATCTGTAAGAAGAGGAAAGTCAAAAGAGCTTAATCTGGCTTAAGGCTGCTTTCCACCTAAAGAGAATTGCCCATTCAAGAAGAAAAAGTATCCACAGAACATGAAAAGGTGATTAGAATCTTCACTAATTTGGATGGCCATGGTAAATAGGCCGGGGTTTAAACTTGACTTCAAGAGCCATACCCAGAGAGTAATGAAGACTTGGAAATAGATGCTCCCACAAAAATTGAAATCCGGTATCAAATCATCTTAATACCTGATTTTGTTAAGAAAATATGTCTTTATTCCAGTTGTCCTCCAGAAACGAAAGTATAAATTCACTCAGGAAAATTATCATCTAGACCTACTATTATTTTGTATTTTTCATTTGCATTGTCTGGAATTCTATATTAAAAAAAGAGAAAAAATATGTAAGAAAATAAGAATATTTAAGAAGGGAAAAAACAAAATAGAACGAATGCATAGGAGCTTCAAATACTGGAGTTGTCAGCCATGCAATGTAAAATAACTACAATTAATGTGATAAGAAATTAAATGATTCAATAGAGAATTATATCAGAGAAATTAAAACTATAAAATGAAAACAAATTGAAATAATGTAACTGAAAGTACAAACGATTAAATTAATAATAACTGAGTGACTAGCTTTAACTGCAGATGAGGCACAGTTGAAGAGCTAGTTGGTAAAATAGTATATACTTAAAAAATTCTAAACACAGCCAAAATAAACAAAATATGAAAAACACAGAAAAAAATAGGAAAAACATTTAAGATATAGTGAAACATCTAATACCTATGTGATTTAAATCCCAGAAAGACATCTGAAAGAATAAGGCAGAAGATATATTTGAAGAGAAAGTATTTAAAAATGAGAAAATACAGTAAGTTATAGTTTCAAGAATCACTACATACTTTAAGAGAAGAGGAAAAAAATAAAGAATGACTAAGCACAAAGTAGAATATCTTCTAAAAAATAGATAAAAATAAACTAACTGGTATCTAGGAAGAAAAAAAAAGAGAGACAGAGAGATAAAGAGATATACAAAACATATCTATCTATCTATCTATCTATCAATATATGTAGAGAGAGAGAGAGAGAGAGAGAGAGATTTCTTTCAGCTACTTTTACTATTTAGATTGACAACTCTCTTTAGAGAAGAATAAAATGAAATCAGGAAAATAATGAAGACATATCTTCCAAGTTTATTTCTAAACAAATCAAACTACAATTTTATTATCTGTATTTTTGCAGTTGTCCATACCAGTGAAAACATCACCTCAACCAATATAGGGTGTTTCCATCAACAGCAAAAGATTCCCCTTGTCCCTTTGAGGTCCATCACTCTGTTCATGACTGACCCCAAGTGATCTCTAATCTTTGAATCTATATATAGGTTTGCTTTTTATATAAATGGATTCAGACAGTATATAGTTGTTTGTGTCTGGCTTCTTTTATTCAGCACAAAAATGTTGAGCACTCTCCATTTTGTTGAAAGTATCAACATCTTTCCATTTTTGTTACTGAGTATTAAGAATAATACTATTGGATGGATAGCTGACATTTTGCTTATTAATTCACCTATTAATGGGCATTGTTTTGTTTCCAGTTTTGAGAATAAATATGCTATTAGCCTTAATGTAAAAGTGTTTATGTGAACATAACATTTCTTTTTTTTGGGTAAATACCTAGGAGTGAATGGTATATATTAATATATTCATATCTCAAAAATATCAAATGTCCTAATTAATGAACATGTTATATTTCTCCATTTATTCGACTTTTTAATTTATTTAAACATGTTTGTAGTTTTCAGTGTAGAGGTTTTGAATGTCTTTTGCTAAACTTATATTCTTTTTTGATTATTATTCAAAAATAAACAATGTTTTCCATGATAAATTTATTTTATTACTCTTTCATTTAATTGTATATTGGATAGAGAGTACACCTTATATGATACTTATAAAATTTATTGAATAATATAGCATCCCAAATCCAAAAATATGAAATCTGAAATGTTCTAAAATTCAAAACTTTTTGAGTGCTGACATGAGACTCAACAGAAATTCTCACTGGAACATTTCAAATTTTGGATTTTCAGATTAGAGATGTTCAACTGGTAAGTATAAAGTGCAAGTATTCCAAAATCTGAAAAAATTCATAATCTGAAACACTCCTGGTTCCCAGCATTTTGGGTAAGTGATACTCAACCTGTACTTTATTCCCTGGCATACGTTATATTTTGGTGAATGTAACAAATGACTTCAAAAGATTAGGTATTTTACAGTTGTAGTTAATGCTTTATAACTTTTAAAATGTCCCACATATTTAGAAAATATCCAGTACAACGTTAAATAATTTATGAGTCGAAATCAGAAGTGATAATGAAATTCTGAAATATTTTAAATTGAATAAGAATAAATATATGTCAAATTTTTTGTGAAGCAACTAAATCTGTAATTAGTGAAATTTTATAGCTATGCATTCCCTTACAAGAGAAATAACACTGAAAATAATATACCTAATCATCCTCTTCAAACAACTAGAAAAATAACAACATATTTTATTCCAAAAATTAATAAAAATAGACATGATAACATAAATAACATTTAAAAATTGTAAATTAAAGCAGATAAACAAAGTCCCATGTTGATTGTCATTCCAAAGTTTAATAAAATTGATAAATTCTAGAAGTAGCATTATGATGAAAAGAAAAAGGACAAAAATTATCACCATGGCGAATGGAATGTGTGTGTGTGTGTGTGTGTGTGTGTGTGTGTGTGTGTGTGTATACAGGCAAACCTTGGAGATAGTGCAGGGTCATTTCCAAATCACTGCAATAAAACAAATATAGTAATAAAGCAATTCACAAAATTATTTTTTGTTTCCCAGTGTATAAAAATTATATTTACTCTATACTATAGTCTATTAAGTGTACAATACCATTATGTCTAAAATAATGTACATGTTTAATTGAAAAACAAATGCTTTATTGCTAAAAATTCTAACAATCATCTGAGATTTCATCAAGTCATAGTCGTTTTGCTGCTGGAGGGTCTTGCCTAGATATTTATGGGTGCTGACTGATCAGGGTGGTAGTTGCTGAAGTTTGGGGCGGTTGTGAAAATTTATTAAAATAGGAAAATGTTGAAGTTTACCATATAACTTGAATCATCCTTTCATGAAAAGTTTCTCTATAGCATGAGCTACTGATTGATAGCATTTTTCACACAGTAGACTCCTTTTAAAACTGGAGACAATCATCTCAAACCCTGTTGCTGCCTTTTCAACTAAATTTATGTAATATTCTAAATGCGTGGTTTTCATTTAAAGAATTAGCACAGCATCTTCACCAGAAGCAGATTCCATTTCAAAAAACTACTTTCTTGACAATTTCTTACCCACTCAAGTTGTATTCTGAGATTGCAGCAATTCAGTCACATCTGTGAACTCCATTTTTAATTCCAGTTCTCTGGCTATTTCCACTCAATCTTCAATTACTTCCTCCACTAAAGTCTTAAACCTCTCAAAGTCATCCATGAGGGTTGGAACCAATTTCTTTCAAATTCCTTTTAATGTGGATATTTTGATCTCCTCCCATGAATCATAAATGTTTATAATGACATGTAGAATGGTGAATCCTTTCCAGAACATTTTCAATTTAATTTATCCAGGTCCATTAGAGGAATCACTATCTATGGCAGACTTACAAATGTATTTCTTAAATAATAAGACTTGAAAGTTAAAATTGCTGCTTGATTCATATGCTGCATAATGGATATCATGACAGTAGGTATAAAAACAACATTAATTTCTCCATATATATCCATCAGAGATCTCGGATGACCAAATGCATTGTCAGTGAGCAGTAGGTCTCAACATTGGGCTTAAAAGTAAATTTTGCTGAAAAGAGATGCCCTGTCATCCAGATTTTGTTGTTGTATTTATAGAACACAGAAAGAGTCAACTTAGCATAATTCTTAAGGGCCCTAAGATTTTCAGAATGGCCAATAAACATTGGTTTCAACTTAAAGTCACCAGCTGCTTTATCTCTGAACAAGGGAGTCAGCCTGTTTGCAGTGCAGCGGTCCCCAACCTCTTGGCACCAGGGACAGGTTTCATGGAAGACAATTTTTCCATGGACTGATGGGGGAGGGGAATGCTATGGGTCTCGGGGAGGTGATGTAGGGCTCAGGTGGTGATAGACAGCCTATTTCCTAACAGGACACGAACTGATACTGGGCCACTGCCCAGGGGTTGGGAACTGAATCTTTAAAGCTTAAACTAGGGCCAGGTGTGATGGCTCACACCTACAATCCCAGCATTTTGAGAGGAAAAGACGGGAAGATTGCTAGAGGCCAGAAGTTCAAGACCAGCCTGAGCAACAGAAAAAGCCCCCATTTCTACAAAATATATATATATATATATATATGATGCGGTGGTGTACCTGTAGTCCTAGCTACTTAGGAGGCTGAGTGGGAAAATTGCTTGAGCCCAGGAGTTGAAGCTTACATTGAGCTTTGATCATGACCCTACAATTCAGCCAGGACCACAGAGCCAGACTCCCATCTCTTAAAAAAAAAAAAAAAAAAAAAATAAAAAACTTAAACTAGTTATTGACCTGTCTTTACTAGCTATGAAAGTCCTAAATGTTTAATTTGTCGTGTGATTAGTTAAAAAAAAAAAAAAGGAAGCAAAGGAAAGAAAGTCCTAGATGGCATCTTCTTCCAATAGAAGGCTGTTATGTTTACAATGTAAATCTTTTATTTAGTGTAGGCCCCTCATCAATGATCTTAGCTAGATTTTCTTGATAACTTGCTACAGCATCTCTATAAGCCCTTGCTATTTCACCTTGTACTTTCATGTTATAGAGATGGCTTCTTTGCTTATACTTAATGAACCAACCTCTGCTAGCTTCAAACATTTCTACTATAGCTTCCCCACCTCTTTCAGCCTTTATGGAATTACAGAGAGTTACAGCCTTGCTCTTGCAAGATCTGGGTCAATATTGTCTCCAGACAGACCACTAAAACTTTCTCCATGTTAGCAATAAGGCTATTTTGCTTTCTTAGATGTGGAGTAAAGGAAACTTTCATATACTAGTTCTTAAAGTATAAATCATTGCAATCATATTGAATAAATAACATTTCTATATTCAATGTCACAAAGTTTACTTCTACACATATACCTAACAGAAATTTTAAAAAACACATATCATCATTGTTCCATTCTGGACACTTTGTAGTTGTTTTAATCAGTATTTTCTCAATGAATAATGTAGTTGACATAACTGTTGCTAATGTTTATCCAATGAATGTTGTTTAATACAGTCATTATTTCTACTTTCAGTGTTATCTGTTTCAAAATATTTCTGAAACTTTTTTGGATTTTGGCATTTAAAACTATTTAGATCTTAACCCTTCTCAGAATTAATTAGAGATTCAGCATTTTCTGGTTTTCCAAATTATATACTACTCTTGAATCTGTCTTTTAACTTATATAATTTTATTACTGTGATTCCTGTATCAATACTCTATGCTGATGATTTGTTTCTATAAAACTCTTTCTGTATGTGATTCTTCTCTCAAAATTCTAATATTAATGATTTGTGTCCATAAAACTCCTTCTGTATGAGTAGGGATTTAATAAGGCAAGACACAAGTCTGTATTTTGCATAATTCTTTTTTTCTGAAATGGAATTTGTAGGCTTTATTTTCTGTAGTGCTTTCATTGAGATTGCAATAAATTTATAATTAAAGAATGAAAAATAGCAGGTACATTAAAGTCTACAAAATGTATATTTTAGCAATTCCCTTTCTAGAAATTTATTCCAGATCTTACTTCTGCGTTATAAATAGTAGCAAACATTAAAAACAACTAAAATACATAAAAATAAATAATTAAAAATTAAGTACTGGAAAATCCATAACCATAGTATTTTTTACTATTATGTTGTTAAACACTTACTGACATGGAGAAACAATATTTTGCTTTATCATTAGGTACCTCCAAACTTGTAGGAGAATAAAACTGAAAATACAATGGAGTTGATGAAGATGTGTCAGAAAGAAGGGCATTTCTCATAGATAGAAGAAAACCAATAGACAGAAGAGTACGCTGAAGGGTCAATCTCATTTCTTGAGAGTGGCATTTCATTCTTGTTGACACACAGCATCTGATAAAAATGGGATTAAAAAGTGCCAGGATCAAAGCTCGTAGTATTCATAATTCAGAGGTACTGGAGAATGATCTTGTAAAGCATATCTTTAGTTGGTACTTAATTGCACAGCAGTAAACTTGACAATTTCAGAAAATCATAGCTAATAAAATTAAAATTACCCAGAATTCCAGCACCTTGCAATAACTGCTTTTACATTTTGGTTTATTACTTGTCTTTCTTATTTTAATAACATTCCACATGTGTCATCCATGAGATATTCTCTTGCAGGAGTGTAATTAATTGAGGGCCCCAGGCACTGTGCTCTGAAATCCTTTCCCACATTTGTGCACAGGCTTTTCTTCCCATGGGTTCCTCCCAGTTAATGACTCTGTACATGAGGTTTATTAGTCTAAGCTTGTATCAGAGACATACAGTGTTCCTCTGAAGGCTGATTTGCCTAAGAATTTCCAGAAAACCCTGCTAAAACTTAACTTTTAATCTAGGATGCCTTTATACAATTCTCCCTCCCACTCTCCTTAACTCATAGTCAGATTCACAGAGTTCTGATGGCTGCCCTCACCATTTTTCCTGAAACAGACATTTCCTATAATAAAACCCTTGAACATTTACTACAGCCTTTGGCTGTGATTTTCAGAGGACCTGTACTATCACACCAGATCTATGCAGTGTAGAGTTGAAGAGGTGACTCTGCCCTCCTCAACTGAATTCCTACTTACATCCATGTTTACTGCTCCTGCTGTTACCATAGTATCTGTGTCCTCTCAAGAAAAAAAAAAAAAATGGAAAAGTGAAACCTACTCCTTTTTGAAGGCATGCCATGGAAGTATCTTAGTTCACTTCTGCTCATGTACATTTGGCTATTTTTTACTTTTGTGTGTTGTTCTCTTGAGAATAGATAAACACAAAGTTAGGGAAAAATTCAAATAATCTGAGAAATAGAGCTCAAGTTGGTCTCAAAGGGGAAAATACCTAAAGTGGAAAGAAAAAAAAAGTAAACAATAGGGAGAAAAAATGACCTTTCATCTGGAATAATAATTAACAAGAAGACAATAAAAGATTAAACAGGTTTCTCTTTTAAATATGTGTTGAGCTAACTGAATAATATGACATTACACATGTGTGATTTATATACTCTGTAGAGATTTATTACAATTAATATATGACTTAAAATGCTTGACATTGTTCATTAATAAGTTCTTGGGGGAAACACTAAAGTAAAATATAATGTGTTTTAAATTTTTAGTGTATAGAAAAAGAAATCCTTCTCCTCAATTCTATTCTAACAGGCACTAAAACTGATCTCCAGTTGAGGAAATATCTAAATGAGAACATTAAAGGAATCAGAGTTATCATATCATCAAGTATGAGAAAACCATAAATGTAATCTGAAATATTTAACACACACAGATGTCTTGTGAAAGAAAATGGATATTCTTGTTTATTTGGGGCTTCTAAAAGTCATTAGGCCCTGAGGAAGGTTGACTTTGGAGAGCAAGTCACAGAACTTGACCTCTTATTGATCTTCTGTTACAGATAAACTAACTTCCTTATTTTCTTGTTCCTGGTTCAGATTAGATGGTGACTGAGATAAAAGATCTTCTGGCTGAGATAAAAGACCCCTTGACTATTACTTCCTCAATGTGGAATGTTAAATATACACCCCCTAAAAGGAAACACTGTTCATAACCAATCAAATTGCTGTAACTATGCACTAACCTTATATGAAAAAGGGTGAACTTCTCATGAACTTCCCCAGATCTTGCCTATATATAAAGAACCCACAAAGCTCTCCACTTTGACACTTCAGAGCACTGATCTTTGGAATCTACATCCTCCCATGTGGCCATCCTCAAGCTTTGTGCTAAAATACACTCAATATTTAATCATATTGCTTGAATCTCATTAAAGTCAACAGTGTGTGTGTGTGTGTGTGTCTGTGTAAATACATACTTATACTTATTAAAATGTTTATACATATATGCATACATATATACATGTAGATCATACATATATCTAAACTACAGAACATTTACAAATAATCTGCTTGACATATCTGTATGCTGCATTTTTTAATTCTAAAAAATAATATACAGAAGCAACAGTGCCAATAGAATCTGTAAAATGACTAAGTCATACTTACATCTTTTATCTGCTATAAGTTATTTTTGTGACTACTGTGGCAATGCTAACAAGTAATTAGAAACATAAAATGAATTAATGTGGCTTCTGTTGACGTATGTAAGTATGATAAAGTTAGAAAATCGTGTATAATACTATATCCCAAACTTATACCATCATATAGCCGAATACTTAAAAGGATTGAGAGTACATTCAAGGAATACTTGTTTTGGTAATATTTAAGAAAATTATAGAATAATAGCAAAGACAAAAGTCAGAAATATAGTTTTTTTGAAAAATAATAACTGAAGTACCAGCCACAAAAATTATAAACAAAACCACTTACACATATATATGTACAATGACATTTATAATAAATACATGCATATAATTTATCCTTATATAGATATTATTTAAAGATTTAGGGCTATTGAATGTATATTTAATTAATAAACTAGGTTATATATTCATGATTAGTAATATTAATACCAATGTATAACATAATTTTACTACTGTACTGATATATCTACAACTATTCATCTAATAAACTAAATATAATATTAATTCATAAATCATGAAGTAGTGATTTCAAATGAATTTATAAAATTATTGCAATAATTACAGTATCATATATTAATTACAATTTATTTTCAGAAACATATATGAAATGGAAATAGCCAATTAAATTTTAAAATTCTAATTCAGTAATAAAATTCTAGTGAGGTATATACATATATCTATATCTATACAAAATTTAAAATATTCTACTTTGCCATTTTTCTCTGTAATTTCTTTCTTTTCTTGACTTCCTATGGTAGAATGGTTCAGGATTTATTTCTTGGTTCTATAACTGTACTCTCCCTTGAAATTTTATTTATTTTTATGGCATTAAATATCATTTATAGACACAAAATTCTCATATTGAAATAACTAATTCAATCATCTCTTATTTCCTATAGATTTTTATATTCAGCTTCATATTCTACATCTCTGTTAAAATATAAACTAGATATTTCAAACCTAAAATGTCAAAACTGAACTTTTGATTTTTTTCCATATGCAATTTCAGTTGAAATAAAGCCATCTTTCAATAATCCCTTACTCTTCTTCTCGTGTCCCATTTGTTAGTTTCCTATTGCTACCATAACGAGTTAGTGGTTTAAAACATCACAAGTGTATGACTTCACATTTCTGGAGGTAAGAAGTCCAAAAGTGAGCCTTTCTGGACAAAATTAAGCAGGACTGCATTTCACTTGGAGGCACCATGGAAGAAACTGTTTCTTTGCTTTTCCAGTTTCTAGAGACTTCCTACATTCGTTGGCTTGTGGTCCCTTCCTCCATCTTTAAAGCCAGCATCATAACATCTTTAAATCTCTTTCTCATGCTTCTTTCTCCAGCATATCTCACTCTTTGACAATGATCTTCATACCTGTCTATTTTAATATTCCTTGTGATTACATTGTTCCATCCAAATAATCCAGAATGAACTCCACATCTCAAAATACTTAAGTTAATCACATCTATAAATTTCCTTTTGTTATATAAGCTAACAGACAAAGTTTCTACGGATTAGGAAGTAAACAACTTTGGATGGGGGACATTAATCCACCTACCATATCCCATACTCAATCTCTTAGTAAATTCTCTTAGTTCTGCCTTCAAATATATCCATACTCTACAATTGATTTCTCACTACTTTTTACTACCACTATTGTCATGTGATCCACCATCATTTCCCTGGATGATTGCAGTAGCCTCAGAATTGATCTTTCTTGCTCAACCCCATTGGACTCTATTCTCAACACAAAAACTAAATCAATTATTTTATAATATGCATCAGATTGCATTGTTCCTTTGCCCAAATGCTGACATGGCTTGCAGCAAAGGTTCTATCATTACAGTGGCTTACAAACCTGATATATTCTGGCTCCAATCGGATGCCACTTCACGGTATACTCTGCCATTCTTATTCAGCCACATTAACTTCTTTGCCAAACTCAAACAGGTTAGTATGTTCACCTTTGGGTGCCTTTGCTTGATTGTACACTCTGCCTAGCATTCTCTTCCTCAAATATTTCCAATTCTAACTCCCTGATGCCCTTTATGTTTTTGTCCCTAAATTCCCTACTCGTTGATGCTGACCTGCTTGTCCATTTAAAACTGAAATTTATCACTCCTATTCTTACTTTCTCTTTCTTTTATATCTTGCTCTATATTTATTTTTTGTTTATTTTTTTGGTATGGATCATATTTCTTTTTTTAATTTTATTTTAATTTTATTGTTTTAATTTATTCAGGATATTATGGGGGTACAAATATTTTGGTTGCATGTAATGTGTTTGCCTCACCCCAGCCAGGGATATAAGCATGTCCCTCCCCCATGAAGTGCATTCTGCTTCCATTAGTTGTGGGTTTACCTCCCCCACTCCCACCCCCGACTGGCATCCAATGAGTATTACTACCATGTGAACACCTTAGTGTTGGTCAGTTAGTACCAATTTGATGGTGAGTACATTTGGTGCATGTTTTTCCATCCTTGTGATACCTCACTTAGAAGGCTGGGCTCAATTTCTATCCAGGATAATATAAGAGGTGCTAGATCACCATTTTTTTTTTTTGTAGTTGAGTAGTATTCTGTGGTCTTGCTCCATATTTAACTTTTTAAAAAAGCTCTTTTTAAAATCTAACATGCTACGTTTTATTTATTTATTATCTTTATGTATTTGTTTGCTTCTAAATAATTTTCTGTCTCTCCTGTAGAA
>CAUYSK010064533.1:0-24164 GCA_963575035.1 Avahi laniger | reverse complement strand
GGCTTGAATTGCAATATCAGCTCTTCCCTGGACCGCCAGCCTCTCGGCCTGCCCTGACAATTTGGACTTGTCAGTCTCCATCAGCACATGAACTAATTTCCTTAAATATTAATAAATATATCTATTTCTCTCTCTTTTTCTAGACACACGAGCATGCGTGTACACACATGCACAATCTCATTCATTGGGGCCCCAGACTTATGATCTACTCATCTCCCAAAGGGCCCACCTCTTAATACTATCACTTTGCAGGTTTCAACATATGAATTTTGAGGAGACACAAACATTCAAACCATAACGCTAATGTATCCCAAGTGGTAAATATTGGGTCTGGTACATAGAACATAAGCAATGTACAATAATGATTGAATAAATCAGTAACAATCTTTCTAGAATATAGTTCGGTATTTTAGGTTCACATCTTGTCAAAGATGTTGAATGAGAGAGAGAAAAAGAGAGAGAGAAAATACACCGGATAATCTATAAACTCTCTAGGATAACCAAGATCTCATGAGTCCAAGAAATAATCAAATAAAAATTACTGAATATTGTCTAGGTTTGCATCTGCTTTCTGTTAAACCACAAACAAAACAGAAAGAAAACCAACATCATATTTCTTATTAATGGAATTTCATGAACACATTTCATCTCAATTTATATTTCATGGCATCCAGGTGCTAAGTGCAGTTTCAAGCATACTCTACCCTCCCATAAATTATACACTAAATCATCGCTTGGTAATGGGCACTTTATTTTTCATGCTGATTTCCTTAAGTGCTCCACTCTGAGGTCTCTCAGCCATGGCCATATGCTTTTCTTTACTTTCATATATTTGAATATACAGCCACAGTGATAGCTCCAACATTTTTTTCACCTTTTTTCTTGTGAACCCTGGGTTACTCAAAATTGTTCTTTCAGATCAAGAACAGAGTAAAAATCTTTCACAGAAAACCAACACGTAGCAACGGTTTTTTCCCCCTTTTATCACTCCTGCTAAGATTCATTTGAAAAAGATTTTCCTGCAAAAGATAAAAAGAAAGTTTGACAACTTTTGAATCAAAAATGTCTCAAAAAGTAGAAACATAGTTCAAGAAAATGTGTTTCAATTTCTAAGAACTTTGACACATTAAAATATGTGTTCTTTTATTTGGTTTGTTTTGCTTTGCTTTGCTCTTTTTACTCTCTCACTCTTTTGCTTGAGAGTATATAGACTTGGTACCAATAGATATGGACCGGATGGTAAATTATGGCTCACAAATACATGTTATTTAAAGTTGCACTGCTATATACCGATAAACTATTCTTTTCCATCATCTTTTTCATAAATATGTATAAAAATTAGTGCATTTTGTTATCACAACCAAACCCCTAGGCAATTCCGGGCTGCTGTCTGGGCAAATGTTTCTCCACCCTACTAACTCTTTGCACTGGTTTTTGCTCTATTTCCAATTTTCTGATATTCATTGCCTCAAACTTGTAAGTGTACTATTTCAGTTTCCTAATGTTCTTCAAAACAGGTTTTTAAGAGACTATATTTCCCCCTTTAAAATTTTGTTACCTAATTATCAAGTATCACATCTGGCCATAATGCCTAGGTTGTCATGATTTAAACTGTGGGAAGATAGGATGAAGGAATTATTACATCTGATTCTCTCTGGTTTTCTATAAAATGTGATTTCTCCTTGTATTTTCTTTTTAATACATTCTAACATTAAGCAAAAAATTATAATAATTCTTAAGATTGATTAATTAGAATTTCTAATAAATATTACTCTGGTATTAGAGATGAAGTGTATAAAAATGGTTCCCATGCAACCAAGGAAGAATGAAAAAAAAAAAAACAGTTTTATTTAAAAAGTTTAAATTTTCACAAGAGATTTCTTCATTTGCCCATAAGGCAGAGGCTTGAGGAAATATGTGTAAAAGTTGTTAATCAGGCCGGCGGTGGCTCACGCCTGTAATCCTAACGCTCTGGGAGGCTGAGGCCGGTGGATGGCTCAAGGTCAGGAGTTCAAGACCAGCCTGAGCTAGAGCGAGACCCCGTCTCTACCAAAAATAGAAAGAAATTAATTGGACAGCTAAAAATATATAGAAAAAATTAGCCGGGAATGGTGGCGCATGTCTGTAGTCCCAGCTACTCGGAAGGCTGAGACAGTAGGATTGCTGGAGCCCAGGACTTTGAGGTTGCTGTGAGCTAGGCTGACGCCACGGCACTCTACTCTGTCTCAAAAAAAAAAAAAAAAGTTGTTAATCAACATGTTTTAGCTGTATGTCAAAACATTTTAAAATGAAATAAAAATTTGTTCCCAATAAATTTTAAAGAATATTATTGTCACCAAAATTGAAAAATAATAATGATGTCATCATTTTAAAGCACATAATGTTTTTAATGCTTTACAAGTAAAATAATTTTAAATATTGGACAAATTATAAAAAGTACAATAATTTATTTGAAATTTTCAGGGAAAATGCCTTTTACTGAAGTATATTTTGTAACTAATTCTTCAAACTTTCAAATAATTTCATCCCCTGATTTTATGGAAATATTTCTCAAATATAACATGCAATATATTGTTCCCCAACCAGAGTATTTATATACCTTATATCTCCGCCTAGCTGAATTCTTATATCGTTTGATGCATTCTTTTGACAAAACATGAAGAACAGACGCCATCAAGAAATAATAAAATGTTTTGAACTGCTTGGATAGTCCTGATTAGGCTTCATTTTTCTCCTTACTGCATGTTAGACAAGTATGTTTTCATGTCTATAAGATCCTTTTAGTCCCTCAACACCTTTGAAGGTCCCCAGTTTTTTTGATCATCAGATCACCATAAAGATTTTTTAAAGTACATATTCATTTACCCCATAATCAAAATTTATCATTGGTAAGATTAGCATGAACTAGTTAGTGTTTAATACTTTTTCTAAAGTTGCTCAGATGATTGTCTAGTTGAGTCAACTTAGGAACAATTATCCTAATTACTACCTTCTCTTTCGATGTGGGCTTGGAATTAGGGTGATTTCCTGTCATATATATTTGTCACCTCTCACCTGAATAGAGATCATCAGTGGGATTTCAGAACAAATATTTCTCCTGAACATATACATTGGAAATTTATCTCCCCTAATTTTCCCTGTTTTAGAAGGAGAAAATAAACTTTTTTTTTTTTTAGTTTCCTTTAATTATGTGAAGCAATAACCTGAGTCTCGTCTCATCTTAAAGCTTGTACCTACCATAAATATCTTGTGATAATTTTCTGTATTGTTCTACTATTCCTGTTCACAGTATCAGTCTAGCTCCATTTTGCTGGCAGATGTGCTACCGTTCCCTTGTTAAACAGTGTCAACCCTCATGGTCATTTTCACTCAGACCCATCTGAAGGCTACAGACATGAGATGAGAACACGTACCATTAGCTTAACGTTCAGCATCACACCAGGTAGTTACATGTTCTTTTCAAGAGATGCAGCACCATGGTCTGATTCTCCCCTTTAGCCCTGTGTTTTCCTATCGGAAGGACACACCATCAAGAAGTGTAGGCTACACGATTCAACAAGTCTCTAAATGAGTTATAATTATAGGTAGGTTAGAGGCAGGGCTTTGTGAGAATTATTCATGTGTCTCAAATTTTTTGCTTTGTTTTTAGAGATTTTACTCTACTACAAAGCTAGTTGGTTAGAAATATGACCTTAAGACACATTAAAATACTATAAGTCATTAGTGAAGAGAAAATTTCTTTCACCATTGTACCTAATGTAAAATTGTGTACATTTTTAATGTACATGTTTGATGCCATTCCCTTTTATATATCTGTATCCATGAGATTATGAATTCTCTGATGAAGTCTGCATTGTAAATGCCTTTGTATAATAATACACAATCTTGCCACGGAGTATATACTTAGTCTATGGTTGTGGATAAATCTATTATATTCGTTAATTTCCCTTTACACATTTAAAATATGATATACTACTGTTAAAATGACAAAATTAAGACCTTTATTTTAACATAAAAATGTCTTATAAAGTTATTACATTATGTGTTATTGCTGGTGATACATTTCAAATAAGACTATTTTCTCATGGAACTTTCATTCAATGAGGAATAAGAAAATTAATATATAAAAAAATGAAGAATATATTATTTCAGGTAGATTGTCATTCTTTGAAGAAAAACAAAACAGAGTAAAGAGGTCCTGGGGGCAAATGATGAGGTTCTCTTTTGATCTTGAATGAAAAGAAAAATTATTGACATACAAATATCTGTGAGAATATTTTAGGAAAGGAAACAAAAAATAAAAAGTTCTACAAGAAAAACAAAAAAAGAAAAAGAAACAGAAAAATGACAATAAAATAAGACTGCAGCAGAAATTAGCACCAGATAAAGGTGTACACAGGATTAGAGAACCATAAAAAATGGTCACGTATGACTTTACAGGTCATGCAAGTGTTTGTACTTTATTCCAAGAAATAGAGTTGTGGCTGGGAGGAGAAATGTAGAAAGTGAGGTTTTTAATTTTTTGTTAATGTGGGAAACAAATATATTCAGGAAAGAGCTAATACAAAAGCAGAACTTAAGAAACTCGAAAGTGTTAAATGGATGAAAAGGAAATTAGCCTAGGAGAGGAGATCACTCCTATGCAATGAAAAGAAAAGAAAAGCCATCTGTATAGAATTGTGATGGTGTATTTGCTAATATGTTCATGGAGATGCACCACCCACATCTCCCTTCTAGGAAGCATTGATTGTCACAGCTGCCAACTGGTTCAGCATTTGCTGAGCCACAGAAGCCATTTTGCTCAAAGGAATGACCTTTCCAGGACAGCTCACATCAATGACTAGTTGAGGCTGGGGTATATTTTGGCTCAACACAGGACGACCGTGACGGGGAATACATGTTCCAGAGTTCTCCATGGGGCTGCCCAGGGACCCAGTTCTACTTCTCCCTCTGCCAGATCTCACTTCCTTCTCTCTCCTTTAACAGAAGTTGATCTCTGAGATACACCCAGCAAGGCAAAATCTGTCACAGGAAACCTAATCAGTGACAGTCAGGAAATTGAAAATGTTTCTTCTCCAATAGATTTTATTTTTTTCGCTTGAGTTAGGAGACAAAGTTGTCTCTGAGAATGAGTTATGAGATGCATGTGGGTGTAAGCATGGTAAGTTCAAAGTGGATGTAAATGTTTGAAATAGTTGCTAGGAAAAATAGGACTAAGAATAGTCTAAGGAAACAGAAGCATTGTCAGGCTGTCTTAGTAGCCAAATTGAAGTCATAGACCAAGACAACTGTGAACATTCCTTCCGTTTTAAAAAAATATCTTCTCTTGGCTATTTTGAAAACATACATTTATGGCTTTCCTTTTATATGTCTCTCACTTCTTCTCAATCTCCTCTAATGATCCTTTTTCTTATCCTTACTTATCCAGTTAAATTTAATGTTTGTCAGAGTCTGTCTTGGATTTGCTTCACACATTTTCCTGAATAGGCTTATTTATTCCATTGCTTCAATTTATATCTATATACTGGTGAATCCCAAACCCTTTTTGCAGCCCACTTCTCTTTCTTAAACATACGGTCATATACCCTATAGTCTATTGGCCATCTCTATTTGGAAATCTCACAGGTGCCTGAAAAGCAGCATATCTGAAATTTACCTAAGTGTTTCATGGCATTAAAAGAAAACTTTGTTTCTCTCATCCTTAATATCTCATTCCATAGGTTAAATGTTTTCAAATTTTAATTGAAGATATATCTCTAGGGTTCATTTCTTTCTTAATCACCACGTTTAGTCAACTTCATGGCCTATATAACAGGAATCCATCTAATATGCCCTTTATTATGGGCTCCAATATACCTGACCTACATTATTATAATATCTTGCAAATTGATTTTCCCAATTTCAGTCTTTTTTTTCTCCAATCTGTTTTCTTTAAAGGTATAATGTAGCATTTTATTTATATTTTCATTAAAATGTTGGCATTGAGAGTCAGACATATGTTTAAAAACCTTCAAAAATAGATCCTAAAAAGCACTTTCTGCTTAAGGCAGTCAAGAAATAAGCATGTGTACTAGCTGGCTTTTCAACTATACATTGTGACTTCTCTTATGTTACAAGGGTATCAAGTTTCTATTTTTCTAGAGGTAGTATTAATAGATAATGAGGTTTGGCTAGCACTGAAGCCAATCTGTTTTTTAAAATGATATCTGAGAAAATGCTTCTTCTGCTTAAATGCATCAATGCTTTCTCATTGCCCTTGTAATAATTATAATTTTAAATGTTTTAATATCACTTATATGGCACCTTTAACATTTAGCTCCTGTTTACTTTCCTGCCTCATTTTTGCCACACGCCCCCAGTTCTATTCCCATTCCTAGCCCATAAATTTTACTTTTTAATTACATTTCATCTCCTCAAGTTCCTGGAACATAAGGTGATCTCACTAAGCTTTGAGCTTTTCATTGCGTAACAGATATCAATGTCCACGGTAATGCTGTACCACACAATACAAACTCTTATGGCATCCATGCTAAACATTACTTTAGGGCTTGAGTCTGTGGGTCTGTGATTTAAGCTGGTCTCATTTGGATGCACTTACTGTTCTCTAATGGCCTTGGCTGGGAATATTGCATGTGGTAGACTGAAAAATGGCCTTTCCAAAGATATTGGGTTTTAATCCCCAGAATCCGTAAGGCAACTTATTGGGAAAAAGAGTCTTTGCAGATGTGATTAAGTTGTGGATCCTGAGACGGGGTTACAGTTGTGCACTATCCAGGTGGGCCGAAAAAGTAATCACATATGTCCTCAAAAAAGAGAAGCCAGAGCCACGGGCCCAGAGGGCAAAGCGGTAAGCCCAGAGGCTTGAACTTCCAGACTCAGAGGATTATTTCTAGGCCTTGAAATCAAATGGGATGTGCCCTGATAGATTTGGAAATTGCTTGGAATTGGTGACATTTTTCTTTCTTGCATTTTCTCACTTTTGGATTAAGAATGTATATAATTTATCCTCCACTAGTCCCGCAATTTTATTTTGGAAGAAGATAATCAGTTTTCTAGTTTCACAAATAGATGGAAATGAATTTTCCCCCAGGAGAAATCATACATCGTTGCACACATATTTTATTCACATGATTTAGATCATGAGATTAACACTTTTTTTTTTATTTCAGCATATTATGGGGATACAAATGTTTAGGTTATGTATATTGCCCTTGTCCCATCCGAGTTAGAGCTTGAAGCATGTCCATCTGAACTAATGGTATTTTGAAGAGATTTTGGACTTGATACTGTAATCAATTAAGACATTTGATAACCTTGGGATGGGGGAAAATGTATTTTGCCTGTGTAATAGATGTGAATCTTTTGAACCAGAGGTGAGACTATGGTAAACCAAAAAAAATTGCACTATGAAGATATCAGATACTAATCCAAAGAACTTGTACCTGTTGCCTTACTTGGAAAATGGATCTTTGTAGATTTGACTGAGTTAAGGATTTTGAGATGGGAGAATTATCCTAGATTATCTGAATTGCCCCTAAATGCAATCACAAATGTCCTTACAAGACAGAGCCAGAGGAAGATCATACAGAGGTATACACAGGAGAGAAGACAACGTGAACATGGAGGCAGAAATTGGAGTGATATGGCCACAAGCCAAGGAATGCTGGCAGCCACCCGAAACTGGAAGAGGCAAGAAATAGACTGTCCCCTAGAGCGTTTGGAAGGAGTGTGGTCCTGGCAGCACCTTGATTTGGGTCCAGTGATACTAATTTCAGAATTCTGGCTACCAGGACTGTGAGTGAATACATTTCTTCTGTTTTAAACCACACAATTTGTGCCAATTTATTACAGAATCCACAGGAAATTACATTCATACACTGGAATAAATAGTCTTCTCTCTCTGTTTCTTTCATCCTCTAGCATTCTACCATGGGCTTATTTTCATGGCAATTTCAGAAGCAAAATCAAAATCAGAAATGATCAGGGCTTTAAGAAATCTCTGCTTGCGTCTAATTTACGGAGATGTCAACCAGTAAAAGTAAACCAGGAGGCTGACTGGCCCAGAATTATAGTGTGAGGGAACTATAAATTTGTATAGCAAAAGATGTAGACACAGGATAAAATGAAGAATCAGGGCCATTTTTACAATCTTCCATCCAACCATAGGTTTATTTTCTCTTAATTTATTACCTTTGTCTCTAACTCAAACTAAATCTCACTCATTTTCAGATATTGTCTTTTCTTAATGGCTTAGGTATTATAGTACAATTTTATTTCTATTATAGTTTTTGACATAAATATATTTTTATTATTATAGTAGTATTCTCAAAATGTTCATTTCACATGTCTTCACTAGACTGCAAGCACGGTGGGAGCAAACATGTAGTCTTTGTCATCTTTGTATCTCCAGTTACTAATGCAGAAATTCATAAAGCGTGTTCAAAATATGCTAATTTCATTAGCACATGAATTGTAGTCATTAGACATTGTACTAATGCACTGAAAAGCCAATATTAGGATTTATTCTTATTTTCAAGAGATTTTAAACAAATATGATAGTAATTTTTCTTTATGCAACTAGATTTATGTACCTTTATTTTCATGTCATATATTATGAATAGTATTAAAAGTCAAAGTTGATTAATTTTAATTAGCATTTAAAAAAGTATTCAATAAGGTGGCAGTAATTGACATATAACTATATTCAAATTTAATGAACAAAGTTTATTAATTTATTTTTCAGCTCATATTTTCTATCATTCTTCTACTTACTTTCCCAAGAAGCTTCACTAAGGTGTCTTTGCCTGCATACACCCATTTAAACATTTACCTATTGTTAAAAGAATATGTTCAAAATATCTGATGTTCTAGTTTATAAATTATTAATATTTTGTAATTAATTTATTTTTTTAACTTTTTTAATAACTCTGGAATGCTGAGGAAAGATTAGACATTATGTCATCTTTCTTTTCCTTTGATTTCATGGAAAATGAATAGAAATATCCTGAGGGTCACCTTAACTAGAGCCAGAACACAAGGGGGAAAAAATTGAGTCTAGAAAACTTAACCAAATTTTAAATACACGCGTGGCGCGCGCGCGCACGCACACACACGTATCCTCCTAGTTATTTTACATTATTTTATTGATAGTGGTCTTTACTCTTTTTCTCTTATTAATATTCATAATGTTCTTTTTAATTGTAATGATAATGAGATGTAATCAATTTCAACAATATCACTTTCTTTCTCTATATTTGGTGTTTATTTCTAATTTGATAAATATTCATGAAAAAGAAAAAGAGAAGCAGTGGCTAATATTGGCTTGAAAAATATTGTAGACACATGCTCCGTCAGGTCCCCAAAACAGCTGCGCCACTACACCTCCATCCAAAACCACTTGTCAAGTTCTGGGCCTTTGCAGAGCAAAGGGTGCCAACTCTGGTAGCCTGTGCCAAACTGTGTGGAAGTCGTCTGATGCTGATTCAAATCCAGTTGGAATTGTGTTTAAAAACTCCAAATTCACTACATTTTTATTTTGAAAAGAAAATCACTCACACATTCTTTTTCTTCATAATATTGCTTTTGAAAAAGATATTAACTGTATAGAATAAAAATCACAAAATGAATGTCCTTACTGAGATATTTGCCACTTTGCAGCTTCTAGACCACAAAAATCTCATAATCTTTGGAAAGTTGGATCTCATTCATTCAAACACAATTATGAATTAAACTTTTTCTGGCAAGAGACTATAGTACATAGCAACTTAATTTGCACACATGCAAGCAATACAAACATTTGAACTATTGAACAATTATTAGCTGGGTGGTAATAAGTGAATTAAGTCTTACTGGTCACACTACTGGTATGGGTCAAACTGGGTAGATGCAGTTTCTATGGCAGTAGCAGGGAATGGCAGAATGAAGTAAGCTTGATAAATTGAAGCGTATGCTATAGTAGATTCTTTGATTTCCTAAATAAATTTAAGAAGATCACAACAAAATTCAAGGGTCTATCAAAAGAAAAATGCTGCGGATGCCTTATAAAATATGTCTTATCTTGAACTAATTATAACAAAATTTTACTTAACAATCATTGTCAGCTATGTCATATTAGTTTTCTAGGGAAATGAGCAAATTATAAAAATAGAACAAAGTTTTGTTACAAAAGTGTATTATATGTATCCCAATCTTGTCACCTAGAAAAAAATTAAATAGAAAATATTAATTGAAATGATAATATTTCAGAAGTTTAAAAAGCTCATCATGAAGAAAATAGAAAATCAAAATATTAATTTGATTCTCTAGTAAGCATGAAACACTTCAGAATTGGAAACCCACAAATTATTATGCTACTCATATTGTGCCTTATTGTCTACTTGTGTGCTGCTATAATAAAATAAAGAATTTATTACAGAAGATAATGCACCCTCTATCATTTCCCTCAGTCGGGACTTAATTGCTGAACTCTCTCCTTTCTGAAGTTTTTGCAGACATTTTCAGGCAAACGTTATGGAATTATTTTAAAAATATTTCCATACATGAAAATTGTGTCCAACAATAATCAACTCATAGGAATAATGTAAAGAAAGTGTTAGCATATTTTGTACAATAGTTTGGATAAAGGTTGAATAAATGGTAATTATTGTTTATTATTTTAAAGGTTAACATTGAACTTCACTAAAAATGAATGTTTTCTTTTTTACTAGTCAAATTGGTTGCAATGGAATGTTAACTTTTGATGGTGAATACAGATCACCAGTGTGACCTAATCCAGATTATTTTAACCATCTTAAAATTCACAGATAAAATGGGAAGTTGAAACATTTTCTGTATATTAAATAAAAATTTTAAATTGTGTATATATATATATATATATATATAAAATCTTAGATTATTTTCCGTAAGGATATGCCCATTTTTGTTTTCCATTTGCTAGTATTAAAATAATCAGTGACATGATGGTCTGCAATGAACAACATTGCATTATTAGGTGGACATTATGAGAGATAATTTTAAGTTAATATTTTTAATAATTAGATATAAGATTTATAGTACCACTTTTTAGACATTCAGTGGAAGGAATTCAACATTGATGATAATCATAGGACCCAAAAGTTGACTATTTCTTTTAGTTAATATTAGCAAAAGAAAAGAGCAAAATTATCAACTTTCAATAAGAATAATGTATTTATGAATAAATGTGTATATCACACATACATACATGCATATATTAATTTCTTTGCAAAAATACGTATTTATATTCTCTGGTATTTTCTTTTTTATTTTTCTTTATTTATTTTTCTTCTCTGGTATTTTCTAACACACATATATATATACATATATTTTATATAGATGTATACATACACATATATAAACTTATTTAATTAAAGAATAAGTAAACATGCAAAAAGTCTTGCAGCATCTCCTTTTAAATTACCAAGGCCAATTTTAAAATTATTTATATTAAACCCATGTTTAGACAACACAAGAGATAAAAGTAAAATTATAATTATAAATTAAATGAATTTCTAACCAACTATTAAATATTTCATGATTCTTGTCTTTCCTTTATAACAATGTTTCAATAGGAGGGATCCTTCTACAATGAAGTGTGAAAGTTCATTGATAGAGTTCTGGTAATAGTACTTTGCTGAATACATTGCAAATCTGTCTCTTGTTTCTCAGGCTGCCAGTAAATTTTACTAATATTAAATAAGAACTAAATTTTCTACACATCAAAAATTTCACTAAATTTAGAGCGGGCTAGGGGCCTTTAAAGCTATCATTTTGTAGACTAGTAACACACTCAAAATTAAATCCCAACTAAGAGGAAAATTGCATAATATAAATAAATAATAGTTGGAATAAGAGAAGCATGCAGACAATCACTCTAAAAGAGTTTTATGATCTTGTGTCTCCAGAGACACTTTACATTCTCTATGGCCCTAAAGGAGAGATTCTTTAACTCTTGCTTTAGTTCTCCCTCAGCTTGAAACGCGAAGTTGAATTATGATGTGCGATGGCACTTATCTATGAATACCTTAACTCAGAAAATAGAGAACAAAGAAGGAAAAAATTGCTAACACCCTCATCTTGGGGAAGAAATAAAGAATTGTTTAAATGCAGCTGGCAAGAAAAAAACCCAAATTACTGTCTAAAAAGAAAGTTAACTGTCATGAGTATTTGATATGTGACGGAAGTAGGGAAGGGAGTCAGAAGTAAAACTAGAGGGATTTTCTACTCAACAGAACATCTGCTATCATCTTTACAAATCAAACATTTGGGGGCATGGAATACTTTAACAGGTATTGAAATGAATTAACACCAAATTAAAAAAAAAATTCAAAGATTTACTACTGGCAGTGTAGAGAGATGTTAATAGAAAAACATTTGTTTTTTAAATAGTCAAAAGGGTAGTTTCATTATAATCAAAAAGATGCCAGGAGTAGTTCTTAAAACTGTAATCAGTAAGACCACAAATACTTATTGGACAATAGAAAGACAATTCCACATACAAGAAGGTCTACATTACTGGCATACTTATGTAGCAATCATAACTGCTTCAAAATACAGCATCATAAATATAGTAACATCCATATAATGTTTATAGAATAAATTATGCTTTTGTGGCTTGATATATTATAGTAATTAAACTCTATCCCTTCTCAATAGCAGTTATATAATACAATCATACAAATACATGTTCAAATTTAGTTTTGGGAGTAACTCAAAATGTATAATTAATGATTAAATAAATACAAATATTTAATACATTTAATAATGTTCGAATATGGAATTTTCTCATTGTCTACATACTAGTGTGCAGTCACCTATTTTTATGTCAGTTTTTTAAAAAGACAGCTATCCTGCCATGTTAAATCACAATATTTCATTAATATTAGTTAATCCTAATAGACATTATCTATAATAGTTAGAATCACAAGAGTCTACCATACATTTTTAAAAAATTATATCACTGTTGATATCAGTTTCACTGTTTAATTTAAATTTGCATGCAAATATTTGATATTAAAGTCTTTTTTGTAATAATCACTATTTGTTACTCAGCTCCTATATCTTTGTGGTAGAAAGTGATATTTTTGCCCTCTCTCCTCCTAGACATACAGGATAATTATATTTCTTTGACTCCTTGAAATTAAGTGTGGCTATGTGACTTACTTCTGCCAATGAGAAATAAACCAGTGAAAAGTGAATCAATTCCTGGCAGAAATATGTATATGAATCAATAGGAGATTTTCCATTCTCTCTTTCCTTATCATACTGACTATGAAAACAGAGAATTCTGTATAGTGGAGATTCCATCAATATGGATTGCTGAGATGTCACACAGAGGAAAATTGCCCTGAAAAGACACTCTCATTCATAGCTGATGTGGTGAGTGAGAAGTAAATATGAATTATTAAACTACAGAGTTGTGGGTGGTAAAGGTTTGTTAGCCCAGTGCAGCCTGGCTTATCCTGATTAATAGAACTTTCTTTTCCCTAATTTCCACAACTGGATAATATGATTCTCTACCTACTCCACTGCCTAACTTTACATGTTTGAAATTATTTCTACAGACAGGAGGTATTAAAAACTTCCAAAAATATTGAGCTACACTTATTGCTTTGGTGAACACCACTCAAGTAACAGACTTAATGCTAAGGTATTTGTTCACAGTGATGATACGATCAGTCCTTTTTCTCAAAGAGCATATGTTTTAGAAATAAGACCAACAAAAATACAAATGAACTGTTTCAATAAAATACAATTTTATTGGTATTGCTCCAATGGAAATACATAGAAAAACGTTGAAAGCAGGAAGAAAAAAATTATATCTCTGCCTGAAGGAGTTAAGGAAACCTTTGAAGAAGAAGGATATATTTAGTATCTGAACACTGAGTATATTCTAGTCAAAAGGAATAGCATATGCAAAGGCTTGAAGATGTATGAGCTCAGGACAAGTTTGTGGTCAAATATTGCTAAGTATAAAATAGAAAAGACATCAGGGTAGATAAAATTAGACAATTGGACCTGGCCATGTGGCAATGAGTCAAATAGTCCATGTGAAGGTCTTTATACATTTATAAAGGAAAACTTTTGGAAGAACTTGAAACAAAAATTGAAATGATCAGCTTACATTTTAGGGGAAAAAAAAGCACTGAGAGGAGGGCAAGATGTTAATTGAAGGCAGCTGGTACATGCCTCTTCCTCAGAGAAAAATCAAAATGTTGATTGCCAATACTTCAAATATATTGTCTGGAAAAGAACTCTGAAATATAACAGAGAGGCCATAGGAGATGCCAAGGGTGAAGGAAAGGTAAGCTCTGCTGCCAGCTCAGGATCACTGAGAGATTTGAGTTGCTCCTAGACCCAGACTCGGGGAAGGAGAGACCCCTGGGTCTCCACAGTTCTTCCATGGACCTTTATAATCCTAGCTACAGAAGAGTTCCTCAACCCCTACAGGCCAGCAGGCTAGGATAGGGAGCTGCCCTGAGACCATGTATACGCACTGCTCAAACACACTTGGAATTCCACAGGCTTGTGAACATTGGGCAGCTGCACAGTGGAGTCATCTGGGAGCACATTCCCCCAAACCCTGAGCCATTCCCAGAAGCCACTTTTGCCAAGGCAGGCTGCCAGGTCAGGAACGGAGATGGGAACCTCCATACTTTCACATGACCTAAAGACAAGTTCCACTGCCACAGCTGAGGGCTACTGTGGACACTTGGAGCACACATTCCATGCCTGTCAGCCTCTCCCAAAGCAGCCCAGCTGGCTGCTCCCATGGAAAGGGCCTCACCCTTCCAGTGATAGGCCTACAGTACAGCCAGCATTGATCCAAGTGAGACTTGCACTGGAAGGCTGGGACCAGCCCACCTCTCCCCATCACAGCCAGAAATTGAACTTGGGGAGCCTGAAGACTGGTTTTTGGCCAGGTCCCACCTCCCAGGATTCGATCATGTCATTCAGGGTCATGGAAATGAGCTTTGTGATCTGATTTCAAGTGGGGAAGGAGCCCCCATGGTCATATCTGAGAGAAGAGTAAGTTCTTGCTGCAGCAAGGGAAGGGAGCACCCCTTTCTTCCCAGGAGCAGCTTGGGGAGAATGTAGTCTGAGATCTGCAGTTTCTGTCCTGGGCAGGGAAGCTCATGACCTGGGGTGAATTTGCAACTTGAACACAGACTGCTTGAGATTACCCTAGCTGGTTTAGTTAGATATCAATGGCCAGATGCCAAAGGGAGATATGCCACATCAGGGGAGTGGGAGCTGAGCAGGTCCCACTATCACTTGGTGTACTGTGGATTCTTTCCCCCTATACAGACTCTTTGACATAGTGGAGATGCCCTGCCTCTCCCTGAAAGCTTGCTTCAGTAGCCTGGGAATGGCCCCATGACTCCTTTTTGGGTCAGAGCTTGCACCTGCTGTTGGGAAGCCTAAATGCAGACTTGCCTGACCCAGCTCCACCTGTGTTGTGACCCCCAACTGCTTTGGTGGTGGTGAAACACATAATGGGAACCCCTGGGAGTTCCAAGCCTCCACTCATTGCCTGGATTTTCTGAATACTTCTCCTAATGAAATAAGGCCAAACGTAAATCCTACAAATACCACCACAGCTGGCTCTCTCCAGCTATGGTCGAGTGTCACCTGCTGGCTGAGAAGTCAACTTTCACAGCCCATTACAACATTTGCTGACACAATTATACAGTGTTTGGTCCAATATTACTCACAAGTGCCACGTATGAGATTTGAGGGTGAATTGCACATGCCAGTATAATTTATGCTGATAGACGTGCAAAGTGCAAGGGAACAAGATAATCTTCCATAGACCTCCATCTCCTCTTCTAGACAGGAGACAGGGAACATGATCACTTGACTAGTACACCACAACTACAAACTACAAATAACTAGAATTTGAGAAAATCACCATATTAAGGCTATCTATAACTAAGGAATTCATATAAAGCCTTGGCCTCCTGAAAACACACATAAGCAAAGTCAAAGGCCCCTACCCAAAATATGCTGCAGTCACATCCTTAAGAAGGAAAAAAAAATCCCATCCAAATTTAAAAATAGGTGACAGCTTCTCCAGTTGATAAGAAACTGGCATAATAACTTTGATAGTAGAAAAAATGGAGTGTAACACTGCCTCCCCATCCAAAATCACACCAGCTCTCTATCAGTAAATGCTAACCAAAATAAAAATAGTAAAATGAAATGAAAAGCATTTAAAATATGGATTTTAAGGAAGCTCAGTGACATCCAGAAGAAAGTGGAAAGCCAATAAAACAAATTGTAAATACAATATAGTTTATGAATGAAAAATTTACTAAAGAGATAGGTATCTTAAAAACAAACAAACAGAATTACAGAACTTCTTGGAAATGAAAAACTCATTAAAGAAATTATAAAATGCAGCTGAAAGCCCAAACAATAGAATAGATCAAACAGAAGAAAAAATTTCAGAGCTTAAAGACAGGTCTTTTGAATTAACTCATCAAACAGAAATAAAAAACAAATTAAAATATAAAGCATTCAAGAAATATTGAATTATGTAAAGTGTTTAAATCTATGAATTTTAGGCATTCCTAAGGAAGAAGAAGAAAAAGTAAAAGTGTGGAAACCTATTTGAGGAAATAATTGAGGAAAAATTTTTTAGTCTTGTAAAAGATATAGACATCCAGATGCAAGAGACTCAGCAAACTCCAGGGAGATACATCGAAGAAAGTCTTCAGCAAGGCATGTAGTCATCAGACTATCTAAAGTCAACATGGAGGAAAAAAATTTAAAATCAGTAAGACAAAAACATTTAATTATCTATAAAGAAAATCCCATCAGACTAAAGACAGACTTCTCAGCAGAAATTTTACAAGCTAGTATAGATTGGAGTCCTATTTTCCATATTCTCAAAGAAAAAAAACTGCCAACCACAAATTTTGCATCCTGCTAAACTAAACTTCATAAATGAGGAGAAATAAATTCTTTCCAAGACAAGAAAATGCTAATGGAATTCATTACCACCAGATCAGCCCTTAAAGAAATATTCAAGGAAGTACTAACTACAGGAACAAAAGGTCAATATCTGCCACCATAAAAACACTTGAAATCATAAAAATTACAGATCTTATCAGTTACACAATTAAGATTACAAGGCAAGTAGATATAATATACATTATGATAGGAACAAAACCTCACATATCAACAATAAATTTGTATGTAAATGAACAAAATGCCCTACTTAAAAAGATATAAATTGGTAAAATGGATTTAAAAACAGAACACAAATATATGCTGACTACAAGAAACTCACTTAAGTGATAGAGACTTCTATGACTCAAGATAAAAGTGTGGAAAAGATATTAAAAAAAAAAAAAGATATTTCACCTAAATCGAAACCAAAAGTGAGCAGGAGTAGCTATTCTTATATCAGATACAACAGATTTGAAATTAATAACAGTAAAGAAAGATAAAGAAGATCATTATATAACTATCAAGGGATCAATTTAAAAAGAAGCTATAGCAATCCTCAATATATATGCACCCAACACTGGAGCATCTTGATTCATAGAAAAGAAAAATACTGCCAGGTGTAGGAAAACAGACAGGCAACAATACAGTAATAGTGAGGGACTTCAATCCCCCACTGATAGCACTAGAAAAAGAATCAAGGCATAAAATTAACAAAGAAACACTGAACTTAAACTGTACTCTAGAACAAATGGATATAAAAGACATTTATACAACATTTTATCCAACAACTGCAGAATATACATTCTTCTCATTAGCTCAAGGAACACTTCTTCAAGATAGACTATATATTAGGCCACAAGACAAGTCTCGATAAATTTTAAGAAATCAAAATCATGTCAAGTATCTTCTCAGACACAGTGAAATAAAACTAGAAATCAATTAAAAGAGAAACTCTCGAAACTATACAAATATATGAACATTAAAGAAAACCTGCTCCTGATTCATTTTTGTATCAAAGATAAAATAAAAGTGGAAATTTTTGTAAAAAAGTATGAAACTAATGATACCACATATTGAAACCTCTGGGAAACAGCAAAAGTAGTGTTAAGAAGGCAGCTTATATTGTTAAATGCCTACATCAAAAAGATTGATAGATCACAAATTAACAACCTAACATCCCACCTCAAGGAACCAGAAAAACAAGAACAAATAAAACCCAAAGCTAGCAGAAGGAAGGAAATAACAAAGAATAGAGCAGAACGAAAGGAAATTGAGACAAAAAAAAATACAAAGAATTAACAAAATTAAAATTTGGTTCTTTGAAAAGATAAACAAAATTGATAGATTGCTAGCTAGATCAACCAAGAAAAGAAGAGAGGATATTCAAATATGCTCAATCAGATATGAAAAAGGAGATATTACAAGTGATTCCACTGAAATACAAAAGATCATCTGAAACAACTATGAACATCTATCTATCTTTATGCCCATAGACTAGAAAGCCTAGAGGAAATGGATAAAGTCCTGGAGACACACAATCTTCCAAACTTAAATGAGCAAGACATAGATATCCTGAACCAACCAATAATAAGTAGTGAGATTGAATCAGTAATAAAAACATCTTTCAACAAAAAATATTCAAGGACCAGACAAATCCACAGCCAAATTGTACCAGACATTCAAAGAAGAACTGGTACAAATCCTACTGAAACTTTTCAAAAGATAAAGAGGGAATCTTTCCTAATTCATTCAATGAAACCACTTTCACCCTGATATCAAAAGCAGGAAAGGGTGCAACAAAAAAATAAAACCACAGATCAATATCCCTGATGAACATAGATGCAAGTATCATTAATAGAATACTCACAAACAGAATCAAACAACACATCAAAAGATAATACACTATGATTAAGTGGATTTTATCACAGGAATGCAAGGATTGTTCAACCTAAGCAAATCAATAAATGTGACTCACCACATAAACAGAATTTTAAAAAATATGATCATCTCAATAGATGCAGAAAAACCATCAATAAAATCCAGCATCCTTTTGTGATAAAACCCTTCAATAAACTAGGCATAGAAGGAATACACCTCAAAATAATAACAGACATATATGACAAATTCATACCCAATATCATGATACATAGGGAAAAGTTGAAAGAATTGCCTTTAAGAACTGGAACAAGATAAGGAGGCTCACATTCACCACTTCTATTCAACATAGTACTAGAAGTCCTAGCCAGAGCAATCAAGCAAGAGAAAGAAATAAAGGACATCTAAATTGAAAAATAAAACACAGAAATCAAAATATTTCTGTTTGCTTATGATATGATCTTACATCAATAAAGCCCTAAAAACCATAAAAATGTCTAGAACACATGAAAAAATGCTCAACATCACTAATTATCAGAGAAATAAAAATTGAAACCACAATGTGATACCACCTTACTCCAGTCAGAATGGCCATAATTTAAAAGTCAAAAAAGAATAGCTGCTGGCATGCATGTACTGATTATTTTTATACTGTTGGTAGGTGTGTAAATTGGCATGACCTCTATGGAAAACAATATGGACATTTCTCAACAAATTAAAAATCAATCTACCATTTGATCCAAAAATCACACTATCTTGTATCTACCCAGAAAAACAAAAAGTCATATCAAAAAGATATCTACACTCATGTTTGTCACAGACCAATTTATTAATAGCAAAGATATGGAATCCACCTAAGTGCCAATTACATGATGAGTGGACAAAGAAGATGTGGTATATGTGCATCATAGTATTCTACTCAGCCATAAAAATAAATCATATCTTTTGCAGCAATCTTGATGGAACTGAAGACGATTATCCTAAATGAAGTAACTCAGGAACAGAATATCAAATACCACATGTTCTCATTTATAAGTGGGAGCTAAGCTATGGGTACACACAATCATACAGAGTGGAAAAATAAACATCGGAGACTCCAAAGGTGGGAAGCTTGGAAGGAGGTGAGAGACGCAAAATTTCCTATTGGGAACAATATACACTATTTATTAAGGTGACTTCTTCACTGTACAGTATATCCATGTAACAAAACTGAACTTGGATCCCCTAAATTTATAAAAATAATAAAAAGAAACAAGAAAAAAAATACTGATTGTAAAGTTTAGCACTGATTGGAATAAATAAAATAATAAAAGACAGAAAAACATTATGAAACAAATCAAAAAGTACAGTTACAGGAATGCAAAACAATGGAGACATAGAAAAAAGAATAAATAGAACAATGTTTTAAATGGAAAAAATAAATCTTGGTGACTCTATTTGGAAAATTAAGGACCTGGAGGTATCTAGAAAGTCTCTAAGTCAGGGATGGGAAAACTTTTCAGTTGGAAGGCCACATTAATTTAGCTATAATCAAATAAGGCCATACTTAAGAAACTTCAATTAGATATACTTTAAATTGTGCATTATTTTGTAAATATGTAACTTCTAAGAACTTAGTAATTTCAAAAAGTGAAAACTATTTATTAATTTTAAAATTAACTAATCTTTGAATGACTTCATTGTGTCTGCTTTTTGTTGAAAAGTATTTGAATATTTGGTTGCAACATGGAGGTCTGCAGTTTGAGTTGATCCTCTAAATCTGTGGTTTCCACCCCCAGGCCATGGACTGATCCATGATCTGTTAGGGACTGGGCTGCAGAGCTCCATTGCCCGCTGTCCATGGAAAAATTGGTTTCTCTGAAACTTAGGAACAGGGGTTGGGGGGCATGCAAAAAGAGGTGAGTGGCAGGTGCCACTCCCCATTGCTTGAGTTCTGCACCACCACCATCCCTCTCTGTGAAAAAAATGTCTTCTATGAAACCAGTCCCTGGTGCCAAAAAGGTTGGAGACTGCTGCTCTAAATATGTATCAGTCATTTGTGTCCTTAAGGGCATCTTGATTTGGGTTAGAAAGCATTTTTCAGGCATCTTGCTGAAAGTGTGGGTATTCTACTGAATTTTTTCATATTTCAATTGGATATCTCTTAGAATAAAGCAATGACTTTAAAATGTAATCTACTGAGAGCTTGATTAATTCCATCTGTAGTTCTTTATGAACCTTGGTTATAACAGCTAGATGGTCTGAAATGCTAATTGGCGTGTGATGTCATGATTCTCAAAGTCAGTGAAACTTTTATTGTATTCTCCAATTAATAGGTCTATAACAATTGTGTATTCTTCAAATGATTCATATATATCATCCCACTAATCAGTGACATTTGCTAAGGAAAATGTCCATCTGAAATTTCTTTTTGAAGTGTTTTGAAAAAAGATAGCTTTTATCTAAAATGCTTGAGTTTTTTGCCACATATCCTATATAGACTTAGTTTTACCTTGAAAAGAAATATTCAAATTGTTTTGATTTGACATGATATCATACAGAAATGCTACATTCCTATAGAAATCTTCTTTCAATAATTCACATTGCTAATTCCGTTCTTCATGAAATTTAACTATCTGTTCTCAAAGAGTTAAAATTTTGGCTAATGCCTGTACCTGTGATAACCAACACATTTTAGAATGATACTACAAATCCACATTGAATACCTCATCATTCAACTTTAGCATGTTATAAAACTGAAGATGTCGTGTTGCATTTGCATGGATATAGTTAACAATACTTATAACTCATTGCAAAGTGTCACTTAAAATAATAGCTGTAGCATAGAGATTTTGGTGATGCAAGACACAATGAAAAGAAATGAGAGCATCTGGATCTGTTAATATTTTTTTTATCTGTAAAATAAACCCTTCATGTTTTCCTGTCATGGAAGATGCACTGTCTGTACATAGACTCACTAAACTTACCAAATTCAGTACAACTTCGTTACATTTATTTTGAAAATTGTTGAAAATATCTATTCCCTGTGTTCTGTTTGCAAGTGTCCAAAGCGAGCAACTCTTCGTAGCAAAGAAAATCTTCCATTATGATCGGAATGAAGTATAAAACTTGCACTGAATCAGTAGTATCACTTGATTCATCTAAAGCAATTTAATAATGTATATTTTCCTTTTGAAGTATTGTGTGAGGTTGTTAAGTTGAAGACTAATTCATGCTGCTGATAAGCTATGATTCTCCTTGAAAGAGGAAGTTGTTTGTACTTTGAAATGTTATTCGGATCTAAGCATCCTACAACTTCAACAATGCATTCTTTTACAATCTCTGTATCTCTGAATGGCTTCCTTTTTATCCTGAGTATATAAACTACTTTATAATTTGCTTCAGTGATATTATTTCCAGGTCTTATTGCTGCTTGAAAGAATTGTTTTTGCTTTTGCTTTTCATCTTTTAATTTATGCAATATAACCTTTCATGCCTCTCCCTTTAATTTAAAATATTTGTGTTCTTTATGGGTGTTATAATGCTGATGAGCATTTAATTTCTTTAATATTCACATTGATCACAAAGCAAGCAAATCCTCTTATGTTTAGCAGAAAGAAGATAATATTGCAATTTGCAATCCTTATTAAAAAAATCTGTTTTCTTCCTTTGGTGTTCTCCTGGTCTTGTTTGATATGATGGGCTATCAAGCAGACAGGATTAAAAAATACTGTCAAACTGTGCAACTATTTACAAATTTCACTTCATACAGATACATAATGCACCGTTGTCAGATGCTGATAACAAATTGGCATACTTGACCCCCATAAACTCTCTCCAACCAGTCTTGTGAGGTAGTGATGCCAGTCAGGTGGGAGAAGTTAGAAATAAAGCACGAGTATAGCAGCTGTTAATTTAGCCCTTATGGCTTACTAATATTCTAATTGTGCTGGTCAATCTATGAGGATTATGCCATTGAAACTTATTTCTTTATTTGGCATTTTAAATATGCTCATTTTAAAAACAAAATAAAAGATATAAAAGATGAACAGAAATGTATTAATAGAAATAAAAGAATTTGTTCTGTAAAATTTAGATTCAGTCAAAATGCTGCATTGAATGACCTTAAAGGCCACATGTGACCTTAAAACCACAGGTTCTTCATCCCAGCTGTAAAGTCTCAAGTTTGTGAAAAATATGTAGAAATATTGACCGAGATGGGGGATTTAAGAAGAAAACCTGGTTTGAGGAATGGAATGTAGACATGATGAGTTCAGTTTGGGACACATTCAACTTGTATTTATGTTGCATTGAGATATAGATGTCTAGCAAGAGCTCAAAATAAAGATTCAGATCACTGATTTATGCCACTGCGATTAAATTGTGTGATTCAAATTGGTCAAAGAAAATGTATAGATTGAATTGGATAAAAAAATAAGGATTAAACAGAAAGTGATAGAGGAGACAGCTTGGAATAACTCTGAGATCTCATATGTTTATTTTTCTCTGTGTTTGAATCCCTTGCTTGTGTCCCTGGTTTTACTGTGAAAAATGTCTATCTTATCATTCATTAGAGTCTAAGTTTTGTAAAATCAAGAATGTTTTTTTAATCATACTTTACAGTGTGCATAAGTTATAACAATGTTTATAGTTAGAAATATCAATAAAATGTAGCCCAGAAATTAGCCTTTAGTGGAGTTATCTAAATGCATAGGCATTAGAGGTTGCTAGAATAACAATTTAACTGAGAGAGCCACCGGATGCCCTTGGTTTTCCAGCTAAAGAATCTGTAAAAAGTGAGACTTAGTCATGTGATTGGGATCATGTAGTGAATAGTCATATCAAGATATATCAAGTAGAAGTGGCTGACTATTGTTCTGTATTGTTCTGATATGCTCTTTCAGCATCTTTGCAAAATTAAGGCAACCTGAAAGAAAGTGTATCATCCAAGTATTCCCTAATGGAAGGAAATTTCTCACCCTGTATCAGCTTTGTGTAACACCACATTTGGCCTCACAAACAAGAAAGATAATTTTTTTTTGTTTGTTTCCTCTGTAGTGATAGGATCAAAGGAAATAACTTATTAAGAGATCAATGTCGATTGAGGGAGAAAAATGGCGGATTAGGGGAGACCTCCTGGCTCTCTGCTCCCACAGTGGGAGGTGAAGAACACGGACACCCACACGCGAGTGAGGCGCTCTCCCACAGGACCAGCTTTGCGAAGCTACAAAGAAGCAGCGAGGGACAAGTAGCCCGGCTGATAAAGTAAGGAGAACTGTAGAAACACCCGGAGGGAGTGGGACAAAAGGAAGTGCAGCGCGGATCAGCCGTGCCCGCGG
>CAUYSK010064529.1:0-10886 GCA_963575035.1 Avahi laniger | reverse complement strand
TTCTTACTTCCAGAGTTCTTTCACTGGTTCCTTCCCATCTGAATCAGTTGTTCCTTCTTCCCTTTAGATTTTCATTTTGATAATGACACACCCTGTTTAATCTCTGAGCCAGTAGATGGTGTTTGTGGGTGAGATTCAACCACACCCTTTATGATGAATCAGTAGATGCAGTAAAAGGGTGTGCAGGATGACCTCCCTGGCAGTAGGTGGCACTTGCAGGGAGAAGTGAGCTGCAGTGCTGTTTTTGGGTCCTGTAGCTAGCTCTTATTTCTCTAGAGAAGCCCTCTTGTTCCTCGGGTGGTGGGTAGGGCCCTGGGATTTCCAGGTGTGTCCTTATTCTCCACCTCAGTGGGGGCAGGACGGGGAGTAAGTCTGGGTGGGGCTGGGTTCGGTAAGCCTGTCCTCAGGCTCCACAATTGCTGTTAGCAGGGGTCAAAGCTCTGCTCTTTGTTTCTGTGCAAAGCTTCCGGGAGGGGCTGAAATGGCTCCACTCAGCTGAAAGTCTGGCCTTGGGGGATGGGGCTGTCCAAGACCAGCACTCTGGAGCAGGTCTTGCTCCCCTCCACTCTCCCCCACTCCGTGGCCTCTCCCAGGCTTCTGCCAGCAAGCAGGACCTCAGGCTGATGGATCTCCCCTGGCTGTGACGTGGGCTGGGAGGTTCCCTGCCTAGGATCATAGCCTGAGCTGGGTGCACAGCCCTCTTTTGGGAGGAGGGTTGCCACTCTGGGATGCTAATCTGCCCCTGAAGGCACACACTCCTCAGTAGGCTCTTTCACATATCTCTCTTCTGTGCACGGGGCAGTGCAATCCTGACCTGGGTGTACGGGGTCTGGTCTATAGACCTGTCCCCTAGACCCTGGAGATCAATCCCTGACCCTGCCAGGGAGAGGGGTGCTGGTCTTGAATCACCTACAGGGTGCCCAAGCTGGATCTATTTCACTCCACCTCAGGATTTGCCTCACTCTCCTGGAGTCCCTAGGCAAGTAGCACCTGGGAGCGCTGGCGGGTAGAAAACTTGCAGTCTGAATACCCCTCAGTCTACTGTAGGGCCCCAAAAGGAAAGGTGTGGTTCCTTGGAGATGCTTCTATGTGATGGCTAAATTGTCTCTCTGGGAACCCACGGGAAGGGAGGGGGAAGGAGAGAATGGAGCACTATGGCGTCTGCTGCTAGGCTTGGGTCAGCACCCGGGGAGGTGCCCCGAAGGGGCTGGGAGCCCTGCGCTGAGTCTACAAGAGGCCACCGCTCACTGGCGGCAGCCGTCTCTGGGCTGGTGTTGGCAGGTCTCTTCAACCGCTCAGGAGCCCACCAGCAGTCCGAGATGCAAGGGAGGGGGAAGTTAACTGCTCCACCTACCCTTGTCGCTGGTCTCCAAGCCTCTCGGTATCTTTCTCCTTCCAGTTCTCCTCCGCAACATCTTCCGGTGGAGTTTCCTGTAGTTTCAAGCACCCTTTCTTCCAACCTTCACCCGATCTATGTTTCTCTGCTAGCTTATTTTTTTCTCTTTCTTCTAAAATTCATCTTTTTTGCAGAGACACTCTGACTGTCAGCTTCTCTCGTCCGCCATCTTGACTCCTCTAATTTTTGGTTTTTTAAAAAGCCATTTAATGTTTACTAATGGTAAAATATATGAAAATATGCAGAAATGAAAATACTATCAGGTTTTATTTTATAATGAATTTTAATGAAAGAAATTATGAGAAATATAACCTATTACATTAACTGATAATCACAGCTAAATTCATGATTAAAAAATATAGCACATTACTGTTACTGAGTTCAGGAATTCATTTTCCTGAGAATAAAAACAAAGCTGATGACAATAAATGGCTTTGATTGATATTTTAAAAAATATTTATAATGCTAAAAGAGATACTGAAATAGGAGGTCTCAGGCTTCACTCCCTCCTGCAGCCCCTAGAAGATCAACTAACAACTATCCATAAACAAAAATATCTCTATTACTGTCACCTTCATGGGCTCTAAATTTTCTATAGAGTTTATTTTCTATTTTCTAAACTTTCATGAGCTCCAAATTTTCCAGAGTCTGTTTTCTGTTTTCTAAAAACTTGGAACACTCGCTGCATAAGGTTATGTAAGACATAGTTAATTACTCCCTCTTTGTAAGAAATTTGATTTGCTTTTCAGATAGTGACATTTATCTTCATATTTTCTCCTGAGGAAGTCATAAAATAAAACCAAACCCCAAAAACCCATTTTAAGATCTGAAAAATTTCACATGGTAGTGACACTCACAGGGTGCCGGTCAGGTAGGGGGGTTGGGGGGTAGAGGGTAGAGCAGGTGGGGTGGGTAAACCCACAGCTAATGGCGACGGGGCACACTATATGGGGGAAGGACATGCTTGTGGCCCTGGCTCGAGAGAGGGAAATGCATTTCATGCAACCAAAATATTTGTACCCCCATAATATCCTGAACTTCAATAAATAAATAAATAAAAATTTTAAAAAAATCTGGAAAATCAAAAACACGAAAGAGTAAAGAGCATATATTTTCATTTAATGTTCTATTATACAAGTATTTTATAATTTATTCAATAATCCCTATTCATTTAAGTTGCTTCTGTTTTTCACTATTTTGTAATACCATAATAAACATTCTTAAATGTTTATTTTTGCACATACTCCCCATTTATTCTTATGAAACTCTTTTTTTTCTTATCTATGAAATGGAAAATTCACATTGCGCAACTCAAGGTAGCATCATTTTCATAGAATACAAGGTAAGTGGCACTCTTGCACTTATGCAGTGTGAGATGCTTCATGCTCCTTGAGTAGAAGACATCTGTCTCCGTGTGACCAGTGTGCTGGAATGCCCAAAGGAGATTCTTATGAGGAAGAAACAAGATGATTAACAACCAAACAAGAGGGTGTTTACTGAATGCCCAACGTTAAAGAGTTGAACATCAGTACTAGAAGAGTTACAATATATGGAAACACAGAAAGAGAGCTACACTGTGGGGCGGGGTCGCTTCACTACTTATCAATAATGAAAGTAATTAGTAATGTAAAATAATGTAACTGTTAGGCTGAACCTTGAGGCTGGTGGGAGGTTTCATGGCAACTTTCCCTGTAAACTGGCCCACCCCTTTTACAATCCATTCAAACTCCACCCCTTTGAGAGCCCACCCAAACCCAACTATAAAAGCCCTAGATGCCTGCCATTTCAGGGCTGATGTATCTTGGCCTCAGCCCATCTGTATGCAGATGTTAAAATAAATTTCTTTTCACCTATACCTGCCTTGTGCATTGTTTCCTCAGTGTTTCTAATAGTAAATAGTTTGATGTTTCAGATCACATGCTCAGGGAGTGAAACTTTAATCTCTTTTTAAGATCATATTTCACCTAACAGTTGAAAACCTAGTCTAATAAATTAAGGGTAAATGGAATTTGTCTCAGTTACTTCTAGTATAAACTCAGCAAAATCAGGGCTTCCTTTAATTCCTCTTCCCTTCTGCTCCCTGAACGACTCCTAAGCTCTGATTCATGCATTGTTCTACCAATAGTGGAACAGAGTATCGGGTCCAGGATAGTTGGCTTCTGTCCCTGCTGTCTTTCTCCACTGAGAATCAGTACATATACAGGGATCTCTCCATCCTTCTCTGCTCTCCCGTCTGCATCCTCTTCAACCTGACAGGGAGACCACTTCAGGGCTGTGGTCCACTCTCAGCCACTTCCGTCCAATTCACAGGAGCTGGAGAGAACATTTGCTTATTCTTCTGCGCTTTTCCAGATGGTGTATGTTGTGGGTGGGGTGGGATTTGGGGGAGGAAGCCTCAGCCCCCTTTACCTGAATGTACTATGCTACCATTTCTCCTTTATGGCTGCCTCAACATGCTTGGATAGGAACAGGAGGAAGGAGCAGAAAAGGGCTACTTTGACAAGCTGGAAAACTCTCTGGAGTTCCTCAAAAAGGAACTGAAGTACAAATACTCTGTGACCTCAGATTTCCAAGCCTATCCAAGTTTTATCCTCTACTCCACGCATGCATAGGGATTCAGTCCCAAGCAAGAGAAAAAGATGCTGGGTCCAGAAACTTTCTTGTTTGTGTTCCCTTATGCCTCCCCTATTTGTCCCCAGGCTAGTAAAACCGTTATCTAGTCTGTGGTGGGAAGACCATCTAGCATCTCATCTATTCTCTTTCCAATCTATTGTTCGAAGCCAAGTTATATGTACCTTGAAAATCAAAAGCCTTGGCTGTGACGACTACTATACCTGAGGGCAAAAATTTGCCCCCTTAGGTCTCATTGCATGTGTAAGTGTCTTATCTTCACTGAAGCCTCCATCGCAGAAGCCAAGATGGAGCTGAGTGTAAGACCACCTCTCCACTGACCACCACTAACAGGGCTCAAAAAGTGTCTTGCACCCTGAGAATAATACCCCTTTTGCAGCAGGATTTCCTGTCTTCATCAAAAAGAGTCAAATGAGAATCCCCGAAATCTTCCTGCTCCTGCCACATCACCACCTCAACTGTTCCATGCACACTTTTAACACCCTCCCTCCTATCTCAAGGCCGATAGTGTTCTTCCCTCAGATATCTGCTCCTTCATTGCCCTCGGGATTTTCTCAAATTCATCACCATGAGGGCTTCCTAGGGAGGGAAATTTTACCCTACGTGAAATTTCAGTTCCCTGTCTGCTATGGTTTGAATGTGTTCCCTCCAAAATTCATGTTGAAACTTAAAGTCCATTGTGGTAGTATTAAGAGTGGTGCCTTTGGGGAAGTGATTAAGTCATCAGGGCTCCACTCTCATGAATGGTTGGGGTGGGGAACCTGCAGCCTTGGAGCCACATGTGGCCTTCTAGATCCTTGAGTGGGACCTTTTGACTGAATCCAAATTTTACAGAGCACATCCTTTTAATAAGTTCCTGGAAGGGACTAGCTTAGACCCCTTTTTGCCCTGCCTTTGCCGTGAGAGGACGCAGAGTCTTCACCTATGGAGGATGCAGTTACAAGATACAATCTTGGAAGCAGGGAATGAAGCTCTCATTAGACACCAAGCCTGCTGGCATGTTGATCTTGGACTTTCCAGTCTCTAGAACTGTGAGAAGTTAATTTCTACTCTTTATAAATTACCTAGCCTTGGATATTTTGTTATAGCAGCAGAAATAGACTAAGACACTGCCTGTATTTAGTAACTACATTCCTAGTGTTATAATTTTTCCTAAGCAATTATCACAAGAGTACAAGTACTTTTTTTCTTATCATCTATCTGTCTCTCTAATGAATGTTAGTTCCAAGAGAGCAGGAATTTCGTTTGTTCTGTTTGTCGATATAATGCCTGTTATACAAAAAAAAGAAATTGATATTCAGTCTGGAGAGATTTAAGGATTATTCCAACAGGGGAAAAGGGACTAGGCAAGGGGGAGGGGGATTGGGGGTACTATTGCAACAGGGAGAACATTGCAACAATTAGATGTGAAAGCATGTCAGTGGTCAGATTGAAAAGAACTTTCTTTAATAGGGAGGAGTAAGTGAGGCTGGAAAGAATCAGGGGTGGAAAGTGAAATGAGCAGATGGTGCAATGGGACAGTTGATGGAGGACTGCTTTTCCTGAGGTCAGCCAATTCTTTTCATTAAGGAGAAAAGGAGGGGTCATTTCACATTCCAATGGTCAAGTGTGCACCAAGTTCTATTCCTCCCTGAGGGAAGGAGAGAAACCTAACTAAAGTTTAGTCAACTCAGATTAGTGGGCATTTTTCACAGATTGGTTAGTGGGGAAAAACAGTTCATAAATGTTTATTATCATTTATGAGGCTGAGAATGGGAATTTGGAGGGTCTGAATTTGGAGGGAATCTGGAGAGCCTTGCTGTAGGTAAGCACGGGGCTCAACACTGAGTCTTAGCGAAGTCATATGGAGCAGGGTGCTTCTCTGCAGTAAGCTATTTCAGACAACACAAAAGGGTGGTCGTCACTGATTTCCCAGGATAAAGTTCAATATTGTCAGCCAGTGCCTAAAACAGTGCCTGCCATAGAATACATACTCAATAAATATTTGTTGAATAAAGGAATTAATATCTGCTGAGAAAAGAGAAGGGAGATGAAAGGATAACCAGGCAAGGTAGGAAAGAATCAGGAGGAAGCCCAATTATTGTCTCAGACATTACCTTCTAAGATTGTAATTAATCCTATATTACTGTGGTTACCAGTGAGGGCTCATTAGGGGCCAACCATGGTGCTAAGTGTGTTATATGCATAATCTGGTTTCAGTTCTGACTGAGCTGTGACGACTGGAATGCCTTGGCTTTTGCCTACTGGTGTTTGAAATGGGCTGATTGACAAGGATAGCTAAAGACTATGTTCTCATCTGAAATTGCCTTTGAAAAAAGAAAAAACAGAATAAGCTTAAAAAATTTTTTTCTCAGGTTTTATAAATTTGTTATTAAGCTCTCTATATAAGTTTTCTTTTAAGAAATCAAGGGACATGTCTATAACCTTTGTAACCATGTATTTCTTATGTTTCAGGCCAGAGGCTGCCTCTAAATTTATACATACAAAATACTTCACAATCTCTCAACAAAGATGTCACATTAAAAGTACAAATATCCAATTCAAGTCAATCTCTCAACAAAAGCAAATGTGTCTATTTAACTTTTTTTCATTGTTCTTAAAGAGGAAAAAAAAGAAGAAAAATCACTGCCTGGTACATAGCATCAGAGTTCCTTTATGTAATATCTCAGGAGAAGGAATTTATTTGGAACTTTTGAAAGACTGTGCTTCTCTACTCTATTTCTAGAAGAAGAGTGTTCATTATAGCCATTATCTGTTATTGGATTCTTACTATGTGGAGTGCACTCTACTAAAAAGTTAACCTTTCTTTAAAAGGTTACTCCTCCAATTCTGGAGTTATATAAGATTAAAAATGGTGATTTGATTTTGCATTTTAGTGGAAAAGACAGTAGAGCATTTTGCAATTCCTTCAACCTCAATTAAAGCTTCATAGAAACAAAAAAATTTCTATTGCAACTCTGAAATTTAGCTATTATGACATATTTAATTATAGGAAATAAAATTGTGTTTGACTTTAAAATATTAAATTCATTATTTACTTCTGAATACACAATGGCTGAAAATCTTTGTTATTTGAAAAATTATAAAATTATATGTGCCAAACTCTAAATTATAAATTTAACATGTATTAGCAAGGCCTTATTTTTGAACAAGATTAGTAAATAGCACATTTAATTAACACTTAAGTATTATAAAGTACTTAGCAAGAGCACTTTTGAAAGTATTTTGTGTTACTTAATGAGATTAGAACAGATTAATGTAAATGCCAGAGTAAATAAAAGTTCCTTTTATTCAAATATAAATTAAATTTCCACTGGAAAAAATGTGACATGACAATTTTCTTTTTAATTCCTTGCCTTTTTTCTATGTAAAAATATTTCAAATAGATTCTAAAGTGCATTAGGATAGCATTTGGAAATAATCTAGCCACGTAAAATGGTGTGTGCTATTTGCGTGATTTGAACGCGCTGCCATCAAGTGGTGGTGCTCATTTTTTATGGCTGGAGGAGCAGATGCTGGGTTAAGAGGGTTATGCCTTGAACTTGAGGAAGTCAGCTTGTACAGGTAAAGCTTCCTTCAGGCCTTTCAAAAAAGCTCAATCTTTGTGAAATATTTCTCATGAGAGTTCATTTTGGACCAACTCCACTTCCCTCTCAGTTCTAAAGCCTCTTCATCTCTTTGAGCTTTGACTATTTGATGTGAAATTTGTCTACAAACTCGTTCTAACACTGAAATCTGACATCTGCTTCTACTTAAGTTACTCACTCTCATTTGCTACCAATATCGTGTTGGCTTCACAGTCTAAGTCCTTGTTTGTTCATGGCATTTCACCTGGTAGCTCTGGCTTTACTTATTTATTAACTAAACATTTATATGACATAGACTATGGGCCAGGCACTGTACGAGGTTCTTACCAGATATGAACAAATATTAACTCATTCCATCTGCACAGCAACACCATGGGATAGTTTCTCTTGTTATCAACCCATTTTTCAGATGAGGGGACTAAGACATGGGGAAATCAAGTAACTTGAAGAACTGGGACTCAAACCCAAGCAATCTGATTCCAGAATCTCTGCTATAAACCTCTACAGTCTATACTGCCATTGTCATACAGGACTGGATGACAGGACATGTTCTGAAAAGTCAACTTTATGCCATATGCACAGGTACCATGTGTATACCAACCCTGGATATTTAAGACACATACATTCAGTGAGCATTAAACAAATACTATATTTTCAAGTAAGTAAAACACCTTAGAGAGTATTAAAAATCTAGAGTACAAAAATTTGATTCCTTTTCCACCTATCTTTAACTCTTCCTTTATTATTTCCAGTCTAATTTCGTACATGGTTTTGAACTAAATAATTTATTTGTTACTTATGTTGAGTCTAAACAATTATGGAAGTTGGGAGAGATTTTCCAAGTGCTATGCCCTATACTTTTGGGTTAGCTAGGCATTAAGTGCCTCTGGTCTTTTACTCTGGATTTTAGGTGCTTCTATTTCCACACTTTTTTCCTTTTAGCTACAGGAGGAACTACTTAAAGGAGTGGTTCTCAAATTTTTGGTCTCAGGACCTCTTTACATCCTTAAACATTGTAAAGAGCATCTGTTTATGTAGATTATTATCCATCAATGTTTACCATATTAGAAATTAAAACTGAGAATTTTAATTATATTTATTATTAATTTATTTATAATAATAAACACATGACATATTAATATAAATAACAGATCTTTATGAAAAATGTATTTTCCAAAGCCAAAAATATTTTGTGAGCAAGTGGCATTGTTTCATATTTTTACAAATGTCTTTAATCTTTTTTTTTTAATCATCCGAAGTCCAGAGTTTACATTTAAGGTTCATTGTTGATGTAATGTAGCCTGTGAGTTTTGACAAATGTGTAACGACATGTATCCATCATTATAGTAACACATAGAACAGTTTCAGTGCCCCAAAATTGCCCTGTGTTCTGTATTCATCCTCTCTCTCCCCAAACCCATGGACAACTACTGATTTTTTTTACTGTCGCCATAGTTTTTCCTTTTCCAGAATGTCATATCATTGCATTCATACAATTTTTCAGATTGGCTTCTTTCACTTAGTAATATGCATTTAAGGTTCTTCCGTGTCTTTTCATGGCTCAATAGCTCATTTCTTTTTAGCACTGAAAAATATTCCATTGTTTGGATACACAACAGTTTATTTATCCACTAATCTACTGAAGGACTTCTTAGTTGCATTCAAGTTTTGACAGTTGTGAATAAATCTTGTATAAATATGTATGTTTAGGTTTTTGTGTGGACATAAGTTATCAAATCTTTTGGGTGAATATCAAGGAGTACAATTTCTGGATCATATGGTAAGTGTATGTTTAGTTTTGTGCGAAACTGCTAAGCTATCTTCTCAAGTTGATGTCCATTTTTCATTCTGACCAGCAATGAATGATTGTTTCCATTGCTCCATATCCTCACCAGCTTTTGATATTGTCAGTGTTTTAAATTTGGGCCATTCTCATAGGTTATATGGTATCTAATTGTTGTTCTAATTGCAATTCCCTAATGATATGATGTTGAGCATCTTTTCATATATTTATTTCCCATCTGTATATCTTCTTTGGAGAGGCCTTTTGACCATTTTTTTAAAAAAAATTTGGGTTGTTCATTTTATTGTTGAACTTTAACAATTCTTTGTATATTTTGAATAACAGTCTTTTATCAGATAAGTCTTTTGCAAATATTTTCTCAATGTCTGTGACTTTTCATTTTCTTGAAATTGTCTTTCCCAGAGGAATTTTTAATTTTAATGAAATCCAGCATATCAGCTATTTCTTTCATGGATCTTCTCTTTGGTGTTATATCTAAAAATTCATTGCTATACTAAGGTCGCTTAGTTTCTCTTATGTTATCTTCTAGGAATTTTATAGTTTGAAATTTTATATTTAGGTTTATGATCCATTTTCAGCTATTTTTTGTGAATGATGTAAGGTCTGTGTATAGATTCATTTTTTTTTTTTGCATATGGATGTCCAGTTGTTTTGTCACCATTTGTTGGTGACAAGATTATCTTTTGTTGAAAAGATTATCTTTATTCCATAGTATTGCCTTTGTTCCTTTTCTAAAGATCAGTTATATATATTTATGTGAATCTATTTCTGGCCTCTCTATTCTATTCCATTGATCTATTTGTCTATTATTTTGCTAATATTCTACCATCTTGATTACTGTAGCTTTACAGTAAATCTTGAAGTTGGATAGCACAGTCCTCCAACTTTGTTCTTTAATATTGAATTGGTTATTCTAGGTCTTTTGACTCTCCATATAAACTTTAGAATCAATTAAATTAAAAAAAATTTTTTTAAAGAATCTTTCAGAATGACAAACAGCTTGGCATCTTTGTTCTTATTAGCAAAATGCATCCCTTTCTTCAGGCAAACATAATCCACAAAAAACTTGCCAGGATTTTGATTGGGATGGCATTGAATACGCATCAAGTTGGGAAGAGCTAACATCTTGGCAATATTAAGACTTCCTGTCCATAAACAAGAAATATTTCTCCATTTATTTAATTGTTCTTTAATGTCTTTCATCAGAGTTTTAGAGTTTTCCTCATATAGATTTTGTTTATATTTTGTTAGATTTATACCTAAGTACTTCATTTTGGGGGATACTAATGTAAATGGTATTGTATTTTTAAATTTCAAATTCTACTTATTTATTGCTGGTGTATAACAAAGCAATTAATCTTTGTATATTAACCTTGTATCCTGCAACCTTGCTAAAATCACTTATTAGTTCCAGGATGTTTTTATTTGTTTTGTCAATTCTTTCGGATTTTCTGCATAGATAATCATG
>CAUYSK010064527.1:0-14019 GCA_963575035.1 Avahi laniger | reverse complement strand
TTCTGAAAATGTGATCCATATATTTGGGTGGATGGAACAAAGTGATGGAGAAGTGTATGCCATTCTGATAAGTAAATAATTCTAATAGTCCATGTTGAAGAACTGGTGAGTTTCTCACAGATTTCCTACTGTTTTTTTTTTTTCTTTGAGACAGAGTCTCACTGTGTTGCCCGGGGCGAGTGCCATGGCGTCACCCTAGCTCACAGCAACCTCAGACTCCTGGGCTCAAGCGATCCTCCTGCCTCAGCCTCCCGAGTAGCTGGGACTACAGGCATGTGCCACCATGCACGGCTAATTTTTTTTATATATTTTTAGTTGTCCAACTAATTTCTTTCTAATTTTAGTAGAGACGGGGTCTCGCTCTTGCTCAGGCTGGTTTCAAACTCCTGAACTCAAACAATCCTCCCACCTCAGCCTCCCAGAGAGCTAGGATTTACAGGCGTGAGCAACCGCACCCGGTCCCATAGGTTCATTTTTATTCATTCTTTTTTTTTCTTTCTCTTTCCCTGACTGGATAATCTCAACTGAGCTCTCTTTAGGTTTACCAATTTTCCGTCAATTCATATCTGCTATTAAGCCTCTCTAGCAAATTTTTATTTCAATTATTGCATTTTTAATTCTAGAATTCCCTTTTTTTAATATATACCTCTTTATTAATATTCTGTATTTGGTGAAATGTTATTTTCATACTTTCCTTTAATTCTTTAAATATATTTTCCTTTAGTTTTTTGAACTTATTTATGGTTGCTGACTTAAGTGTTTATAAATCCAACATCTGTACTTCTTGAGGTACAATTTTTATTAACTGTTTCATTTTTTCCTGTTTTTCTGCATATCTAATAACTTTTGTTATTAGATAACAAAGAGAAAACTGAGCTTTTTAAAAAATATATAATGTGGTTACTCTGGAAATAAGATTCTCCCAAGGTTTGTTGTTGTTGAAGCTTTTTTTTGTTGTTGCTGCTTGCTTTTTTAGTCTCTTTTTTGAGCTAATTTTGTAACATGTTAGTCTTTGTCATGTATGATTACTAAAGTCTCTGTTTAAATACTCAGTGATCAGCTAGTGATTACACAGAGATGTCCTTAAATGACTTGAACCAATGAATCCCCCAAGCTTTAGCAAGGAACTCTGGAAGAGGGTGGAGCATCTTCAGTACTCAGCCAGGAAATTGAGAATGCTTCCTTAACCTTCACTTCCTCTTTACACAGAACCTCCAGATCAGTCAGCAATACGAGATTAGAGCCTCCTCAGATCTTTCCTGAGTGTGTGCACAGCCTTGAACTTGTATGTGTGCTTCTAGATTCCCAGTAATATGTTAGAGCTTTTCAAAACCTTCTATGGACATCTTATTCCCCAGTTTTTCCTTTTTAAATATTTTTCTCAATTTCTTGGCCCCAACTGTTACTGTAGTCCCACCTTAGGCATCTGTTATGTTAAACAACTACCATTGATTGTTTTTGATGAACACTTTAGCAAAAGGTTATTTATACAGAGTAAACACTGAGTCATATCAACAATGGCTTTCTGGAGATGGAGCTTTTGGAGAGCTTAAAACCCATTCTCCCTTAAGCGGCTGCTATGCTGTTTGCTTCCAGAGCTACCATACTTATGAGGCTATTAGTTTTCAAGGCTACTACAGAACTGGAAAGAGCAGGAGGGACTAGGTCAAATTAAAACACCATAATACTCATTGTTTTTACCAAGATTCAGCCATTTTTCTTGAATAAATACTCCTTAGACTATTGAAAAGCTTTCATTAATTTTCAGAGTTCTGAAAAAGTTGCTTTTGACAATTTCTTCCAGTGCTCTGATTGCTTTTATGGAGGAGTCAATTTTTTGTTGGCCTCTCTCTACCATTCCAGAAATTGTTTTGCACACCTTTATATTTTAAGCTAAATAAATTTATAATTTCAAAGTTTGCCATTATAGCATGGTTGGTTCAAAATATGACTATGGCAAGAGATATTGTTACTTTTGAGGTCCAAAATGGTTGTTAGTCAAACCCAGAAGTGAGTTACCACAGAAATTCTCTTGTAGAAAATGATTTAAAAATTATAATCTGAACTTTATTAGCATACCATGCTGATCCTCCAAATAATTGAATTTTAGCCAATATTTGTGGATTTCATTCTACATGCAAGGACCTGTGTTAGTTTCAATGGAAAATACAAAGACATAATACAGGGGTGTTCTCTGAGAAGATTTAAGGAACCTACACCTCCCAGAATCTAAATTATATGACAAAGATATATACCTCCCATTTGTCCACAGGCAACACTAATCCCGAGATAAAACAGGATCACAGTAATGTTAAAAAAAAACTATATTCCTTACCTCTTACCTCACCTGTGATTTGCAGAAACTACAACTCCCACCTTTTTACCCTTTGCTATTTCCCCAAGTGGTCCTGAGTTCTTTAGGAGGTGTCCCAGTCTTTGGAGGCTGCTTAATCGAGAAGCTGTCAGGTCTAGAGTGATTAAAGAATAATGTCCAAGTTAATCCTGCTTAGAGGGGGTTTAATGGGCTATACAGCAGGAGCCTGGACTTTGTGAAATGAAAGATCCATTTTCTTGTCCTCTCTAAGCAGAAAGAGGTTCTTCCTCCCCAAAGCAGTTTAAACTCACTCACTTCTTACCCTATTTAGTGTGTGCTTTGAACTCAAGCAGAGAAAGTGCTTATCCTCATTCTCTGTTAGCCTCAAGACTTAGGACAATATTTATCACTTTATGTCCGACATGGAAATTGGGACTAATAATGCCTACCTACCACTTAGGGCTATAGGAATTAAATTAGATAAAATATTTACATTTTCTGGCACACAGAAAACATTCCATCAATGTTTATTCTTCTTTTCAAAGCATGAATCCTTTTTTGGGAACATCTCCAGGAGGTGATGAGCCTCATCCTGACAGTTCTGTGAGGATGTGAAGACAGCTCCTATCACAACTCAAAAATCATCTCCCCAGAGAGGCCTCCAGTGACCACTCATCTCAAAGAAACTCCCAGTCACTTTCCCCTTCCTAAGGTGGCCAATCATCCCGGTGTGCCTGGGACTGCAGAGTTCCCCGGGATGCAGGATTTTCTGTGCTCAAAGCAGTACTTGCCTGAACAAACCAGGATGCCTCACATCATCCTGCTTCGGTTTTGGTTTTCGTTTCGTTTTTCACAGCTTTTTACCACTATGTGATATTATTCAGTTTACTTTTTTGGTTTGTTTTCTCATTTCCTTCAAACTAAAATGTAAGCCTCTTGAGGATAGGGACAGGATGTCGTCCTGCGGTTCACAGCTGTGTTCAGACGCCTTCAGCATCACGTGCCACAGTAGGCACCAAATAGCCATTTGTTGAAAATCGAATGAATTACTAATGGATTTATTTTCTAAAATGCCCACCTTTCTATTCTCCAAGTTTAACAACATAAACGCATAAGCAATGCAAAGTTTTGTATGACACCACAATTAATTTTAAAAAAGCCTTTTGTTTGGTTATGATGACTGAGTTATAAGCACTTAAACCTCTGCAGTAGTGAGAACTTCAGACAGCTGTGTTCTTTTACTTCTGATCCCAAACAATGTAATTAAAAAGGATTCACTGAAATGTAGACGTTTCTACCATTTACCCTGGAATGTTGGCTCTCCCCGATATAACCCAGTCTGTAAATACAAGATTAGTGTCTGTGAAGGGAGAGCTCTCCTTCCATAAAACAGCATTCAAAAGGAAATCGCCACCTTTCCCTCCCCGTCTGAAAGCAGCCGCAGTACTAGTAAGACCATAATTACTTTGAATATTCCACAAGAATATAAGAGCTACAAATGTTAAGACACAATCTGAGACCACATCTTTGGACTCTAAAATGAGCCAGATAATGATGTCCTTTCCTCCACTATCAGTTTACTATATAAATGAGAAGACATAAAGTAGTTTTAGATTTAATTAAAGTAATTGACTGAATTGCATTTTGTAGTCCTGGTCGTCATTAACATTCTTGACCTCTCTGTCACATCGATATGCCAGAGAATTTTTCCAATGGATATTTATTATGAATATTATCATCAATAAGCACCATCAACATATTAAAATTAATTTTAACTTCTTTATGGAAGACTGAAAGCACAACCAGCTGTTGAAAACCAGCCGTTCTAAATCATTTTTTATCGATTCAACATGGCTAAACCTCAAGCGCAACTAATAGGGAATTTTATGTGTGTGTAGGCAGGTTTCTGTACATATAAAATATTTAATGTTTTTTCATATCTAACTCTGGTTCCATTAATCATGTAACCATATTTTTGGAGCCCAAGGATTCACTTGCAGTTTTAAGCACTTACTGCGCAGTCCGCAGGCTGGCTGGCTTGTCTCACGTCCACGTGGATATGCAGTGACACATGGACATTTGGTCTTATTTTGACTGCTTGCAAAGAGCTTAATAAAAGACAGGCTTTGGTGCATCAAAAGAACTTAGTCCGCAGGTGTTCTGAGCTGGACTAACTTGTGTGTAGAACAAACAATTAAGCTCTGGAATTTGAGACTCTAAATTGTATCGGTTGAGCACCTGTTCTGAAGGGAGGAAAACACCTTTCATTACATTACTCGAGGGCATGACAGGCTCTGGGTTGTGTAGAGTTACAGCAGATCCTATTCAGGCATGCTAGCTGAGATGCTGCTGCTAACGCTGCCAAGGACTTCCAGTTGAAGTTTTTAGAGAATGTCTGCATCTCTATCTCCAGCTCAATTTGCATCTCCGGGCCTCTCCGTATCTCTTGTTCCATGGACCACTTTACTGAGCATCTATTACAAGGCAGGCACTGTGCTAAAGATTTTAAATACAGCACTGCATCGAATCCCTCCCCCAAACCCTGCAAGGCTTAGAAAGACTAAGTAATGTGCCCAGGGTCATGTAAGTATGAGTGGCAGGGTCAGGCTTCAAAGCCAGGCCGATGCCAGACCCCTCCCCCCCCCCCCCCCCCCCGTCTTGATGGCGGAGCCATCTTGTGGGCAGCCTCCAGGCTTGCACAGGCTCTGGGCTGTCTTCTGACCTCCTTGCTGGTGCCACCTGCAGGCCTTGGTTCTTCTGCCTTCCTCTGACTCTATGCTCAGTCCTCTTCTTTCCTTTCTCATCAAGGAGCTCTCTAATTGACCCCACACACTCCCACCATGGCTCCAGTCACCACCCACGGGCCTGCAGCTTTAAAGCATCTCTCTCCAAGCAGATTTCTCTCTGGTACTCCAGACCTGGAAATTCAACTTGCTGCTCGCGTCTGCACTGGAAGGGCTCTCACGGGCTGCCTCCAAGTTGCCCTTGCAGAACCGATGCCTTCCACGCAAGCCCACTCCTCGTCCAGGGTGGTTAGCCTGGACACAGCAGCGGCAGCCGTCACCTGGACTCCTCCCTCTTCCTCTTCCTTTTCTTCACTGCCAGCCTGTTCACACCACCTCTCATCCACTCTGCCTCCTAAGCGCTCAAGTCTGTCCCCTTTGACCATCTCTACCAGCAGTGCAGTTCAGCAACATTGGTGTGGAGTTGTCACAGCGGAGGGGAGGGGGGCCACTGGCATCTAGTTGGTAGAGACCACGGAGGCTGCTCCTCATTCCACAGTGCACAGGACAGACCCCACAATAAAGAATTGTTCAGCCCAAATGTCACGAGTGCTGAGATTGAGAAACCCTGGTCCAATCCAAGCCAGCGTCGTCTCTTACCCAAGCTATTGCCACAGCCCCTAACTCGTCTCTCCATAGCTGCTTCACTCTCTTCACACATTCTCCGCTCCATGCTTCCAGAATGATCTTTTAAAAACACAAAAGTAGCGTCTTTCCTTCAAATCCACCAATGGCTTCTCAAGTCCTTTACAGATAACATGCTTGTTGACTTGGTCAGAAAATCCGGCATGCTTCTTGAGCAAGATCCAAGCCACTCTTCCTTTATCTTGGCTTCCTTCTCTTGCCAGGGTGACGTGGTGCTTTTCCTTTTGAGAGTCCCCTAGCCCACGCACTTCCCACATTCCCCTTCACACCTTTGCTGAAATGTCATCACAACAGAGAGATCTTCCCTGACCTTCTCAACTCTCCATCTCCCATACTCTGTTTTAATTGTCTCATAGCATCTAATATGTCACTTGGTATATTATACATTCATTCACTTCCTTGTTTGATTTCTGTCTTCTCCCATCATAATTAAGCTCCACTACAATAAGGACTTCAGTCTTTTGTTTACTATTGTATAATGACTCAAATTGTGCCTAGTACATAGTAGGCACTCAATAAATATTTAGTAAATAAATACAAATTCTTTTTTCTTACTTCATATATATTTATTGTATAACATATAAGAGGACCTCTGACATTTCATTTTGCCGGACTGTCCTAGCAGAGACAATTCACATGGATTCAAGAGAAAACTAACCTAAAGCATCTAAAGCACTGAATCTGTCCAGCCACTGACTTACGGCCAACATCCAGGTCACATAGACCTGGCAGACAAGCCAGCCATAAGCAGGGACCAAGTGCCTCTTCACACAAGACACTGCATTCAAATTGCACCAGAAATCAGGATGCATTGGGCTAATTCCTTGTTTGCTCACGAAATTGACTACTACAATCTGGATGAACCAGAAAGTCCAGGAAGTGTGGCAGGCACAGCAATAGGCTCCCTGTCTCCGAGAGGAAGACCATTTCTTGCCAGGCAATGGATACATACAGCATACCTCTCTCTGCCTTTGCAAGAGAGAGGCAGCCTTTTTGGATGCCAAAATATCAAGAGATTTTGATTGCCCAGAATATTGGACATGTATAGTTACCATAATAAAAAAGAGAGATTTTTGTAGTAGTATTATAGTAACAGATGTAATAATAATAGCAACTGACTGACATGAAATATGTCAGATACTACATATAGTCTCATCTAATCTTCATGTTAGTTTATTAATATTATCCCTATTTTACAGATGAGAAAACAGAATCTTAGTGAGGTTGAGCAACTTGTCCAAAGTCAGGAAGCTGGTCAGCCAAAATGTAACTGAAATAACTGTTTGTCTTAGTCCAAAGCTCATGTTCCTTCAACATGAAAATCAGAATCATCATTATATGGGAGGAGACATATAAGCTAATTTATCGCTGTAAAGATGATGGCATTATGACATTATAAACATAACTAGTGAAAAGAACAATATGAAGTAGTAAATAAATACTAGCTAAATAGCCAGCTAAAAAGTTCGGAGAAAAGCAACGCCAATCAGAGTGGGCTTCGAGGAGGAGGCAACATTTGAGTTGGATGAGCTTGGAAAGTTAGAGAGGATAATGACAGTGTTTCCCAAAAGGAGAAACCGCATAAAGAAAGCTACGGTGAGAGAAGTTCAAAAACTATATTTGGGGTTAAATAAACTAACCTGGCAAAAGTGAGAGGCTTAGCTGAGGCAGTGTTTCCTGAACTGTTCAACAAGGTGACCATGGTCGTTATGTGCAGAAAAGGGTGTGCCATCGCTCATGCTTGGGAAGTGCTAGGTAAGGTATATTCTTGCAGGACTTCTCAGAGCCACAATGAGGGTTAACTACATCATGAGTCCAAGAAGAGTAGTGATATTATACTTTGGGTTTGTTTCACCGATTTATTTGACTAGTGGACCCACCGCCATCCTCTGTTTTGCAGAGCACTGGTTACGATCTCATTAAATTAGCCTTCCGTGGAAGCAGTTTGAGAAATGACGTGGCACGAAATTCACGGGCAGCAGCACAGAGGTCAGGAACCGTTCCGTGGAGGGTTGCGCCGCTCAGGAGCTCCGCAGCTGCAGCCCCGGAGACCTGGTGGGGAGTCTAGACACGGATATACCATGACCAGTTGTTTGAAAAGATTTTTCTGGCAGGAAAGGCAAGTGTCACACCCAGAGAAATAACGAGAGCTACTGTGTGGTCCAGTTGTAAGGCGCCAAGGGTCCAAACGCAACTGAAAAAAACTTGTCTCTTATTCTTCTCCATTTCCCCAACTCATTGTCACAACAGCTCTCGTGCCCTAGTCAGTCTTCTGAGGTTGTTAGAAAACCCATCTACGTGAGCAACAGCAGAAATCGAGCATCCAGAAAACTCTATAACGATGCTGGGGCGGGGGGAGGGAACGTAGATGCCAGCGTGATTGAACATATCATTTCCCTACTTCAAGGTCTTCAATGGGTCCTCCTTTTTTTAATATTGAAAATAAAATGTTCCCCCTGGCCTACAAGGCCCCGTGTGTCCAGCTCTGTCCCACACCTCATACCCTGCTCCCTTGGCTCACATGCCCAGGGGCTACAGCAAGGGCTGCCCGCTGGGGCGCTTCATTTGACTGTAAGCTCCGGGGGGCAGGGGTCTGTCTGCTTTTGCCTGTCCCAATAACTAGCACATAGTAGGAGCTCAATAAATATTTCTGAGTGAATGGACGGATGGACGGTTTATCCACAGAACAGCTGTGATGTGTTTCAGAATGCTTTCCAGTGGATTCCATCAACATCCAGTCTAATGTCCCAATATCAAGATTAGCACATTATAAAATAAAACCCTACAACTGTATATATAGCCCTTTCTGTTTGACTTTATATCTCATGTGACCTCTCATGTTCCTGTGAATCAGAGCTTCCAGCTGGCCGGCATTCTTTTTGTCACTTCTCAGTAGGCAGAAAGCCAAAGCCACAGCCCTGCTTGCCTTACCCTTATCCTACTCACAGGTCACCCCGAGGGAGGCATCATCTACCGTCTTCCTCACGTACCTTCACCATCTCGATTTAACTTCCCGACTGCTAACACCTGTCGAATTATGAAACGGAGTTAGTCCATTTCCACTCCGAATCCTTAACTTAGCCAAAAGTGCGGGTTGGATTCCGGTGGGACTGTCACATCAAATCCCTGTTTCCACTCAGCTCTGGATGACCTGAGACCTTGCTAATGGGTCACCTGTGCAGGTAACGCTTCCCCATTGGCTTCCTACTTTTCAAAGGAGCATTCAGGATACTCAGAGCCTTCCCTTTCTAGCTCCAACCTTTCTCTTCTCACTTCCCACAGTATCTCTCAATAAATATTTAGTTCAGCCACTCAGAGTTCTAAGGATCCAAACATCATTTTATTTTTACTGCTGTGTGCCATTTCCCAAACTCTTCCACCACCGTGCGGGGTTGCAGGTGCTCTTCCTGTCTTCCTCCGGCCAGCCGACTCGGCATTTCAGATGGAGCAGGGCTTTTCAGACACTATCCTACATTTTAAGTTAGGGGTGGGTGTGTTTCACGCCTTCAAGCCAGTTTTGCTACTGTCACTCTTTCTAAAATGTATTTGCTGGGGAGACCAATGCATCCTTTGAGTCTCTCTCAGAGAGAAAATTCTCCCTTATTACGTCAGATAAGCACAAGGACAGAAGATTTTAAAGAAGGATATGAGCACTCTGCAGGACCTGGAAACACTTCACGGCTTTGCTTCCAGAGGGCAATCTCCCCTGATGATTCAGCCCCGGGCACACCCAGGAGTCTTCACACCGCTCCTCCAACAGCCAGAAAAGATGTCTCTGCAACTAACTTTAGGTTAGTGCTAAGGCCAGAAGTGGGAAGAGGTTGTCACCAAACACCTTCAGCCATCTGAGCAGTTCCCGAGCTTGGCTCACAGCGCTTTGTCTTGGGGACTGTCTAAAATGAATGACCTTATTTGGCCGCCCTCTGCTTTCCCTCTGTCTCTTAGAAACACCCGGAATGTTCTCTGAGACGCCTGGAGGTAAATTAAAAGTTCTATTCATTTATGTACGCCGCCGGCACTCAGTCAACATCAGCGCATACCTTTGGACATTGCCCAGATAAGTTATATTTGATCTAGTGACCTAAAGGTGAATTGTAGGTTATACTTAATTACACTCGTGAACTCAGTGCAAGTCAGTGACAAACCTGCCTATTTCACTCCGAAATACCGTGAAACCCCTTAAGGGAGTCCACTGATTATACTACAGAGGTTTGTATGAACCAACTAGGGTAAATAATTAGACTGTATTTTTAATTAATATTGCCGTGCCTTCTAGCACAACGACACTTAAGATTATGACGGTATTGGAGGTAAGTAGAGAAACAGTCTTACTCTTGATGAAGCCAGGAAGAACAAAGAGAGTTTTGTCAGATTGACAAAAATACCCTGCAATTTTGGCAATCTTATGTCAAAAGTTTCTGGTGTGTTTAAAGGAAGTTTTCAATTTAGCAAATGCTCTGTTTGCCAAGGTGAATATTAGTCTTTATTACCAAAAATAAATCCAGAGAAAATGAAAGGCTGGTAGTGTGCATTTCTAGTTGGCGTAACTGCAAAACTTTTTTAAATCATGTGACCTTTATGGGAATAATAACAATTAACACAGATTTCATAATGGGCAACATTTCAATTTTTGTTTCATTAAGCTTCATAAAAATATAGGCTTATGAAAAAAGCCAGCTCAATTAAAGTATGAACTTTTCATTATTTTTAACACATTTTACCTATTTTTAATTGATGGAAGTGTTACATATTTTGCCAATTCAAGATTTTTTCACACTTCCTTAATTCAAACCAGCTTTATTTTGCAATGCAAATAAACAGATGATTATTTGGTATTAACTGGAAACCAAATAAAGTATTAATAATAGTAAAGTATATTAAATAGATCACAATGCATACATTATTTCCTAAAGAAATTTATTTTATACGTTCAAAGTGCAGTAAATAATTTTTTGTTTAACTCTAGCTAAACTTCACAACTCCTTAATGAGAAAGATACTATTAATAATAGTCTACAAATATTTCACAAATGAGAAAACCTAAGCTTTAAAAAGCTATGTTATTTGTCCCAGGTCACACTGCAAGTGAAAGGTCAAAATCCTGACATTGGTCATCTGACCATTTGTAATATCTTCTATAGGTGTAAGATAATAAACAAATTGAACAAGTGCTATGTCTTTTTTATTTTTCCTTTTTTTTGTTTATTTGTTTGCTTTTCCCTATATATTGTTGCTATGCTAGGTATATATTAGCATCTCAATGAATATAGTTAATGAATAATTTGTATTTAGCTTTCTATTAAACACAACTCTCTATAACCTGCCTTTTTATACATTTATGGCCACACAACACTTGATATTAATTATAATCATCCCCAAAACCCTGCAAGATAATAGTCACCTGAAACAAAACAGAAAGATGAAATGATGTTCATATGTGCCCTGAGCTGCAGATTACTATCACCAGTTGTTGGCTGTGAGTTGACCAACTGTTTCCGTGTGGCTTACAGACAGGCCAATTATAATATGTCCCAAATTAGATTAAATTTTTCATCTTCTACCCAACATAATTCTTCATTGTCCAAGCTTCCCAACTTGGAATTTGGAAGTCATCTTCAAATGTTTTTTTCCCCTCATTTCCCCTCTTTGTGGTTACAGAGTGTTCATTCTACCTCTCACTTCCATCCCCTGCTTTCTGTCTTCACTGCCTTAATTCTGACCCTCCTTTTTGTTCTTTTACCCAGAAGATTTTAACACCCTAGGTATAGGTTGCCTTGGGTCCAGTTTGTCACCATTGGCATTCTTCCTCCAAGGTGCCCAAAGTTACCTTTCTGAAACAGAATTCACTCCCTTTCTAAAGACTGCTGGCAGCCGCCTCTACCCTAAAGTGGCATTTCCCATCATGAGATCCACAAAACCTTGTATGTGCTGTGAAAAGGGAAAGACAAATTGGTTTAGGGCAAAATCTTGGAAATTTATGATGTAGAATAGCATATTAAAGGCTCTGAGAAGCCCTGCAGAAAAGAATTCCAGGTAACTGACCTACACCAGTGTTTACATTTTATTTTGCCTCAAAAACTCACCGTTTTTCCAGACAATACCAATTGACATCTTGAGGAACCAGTATTCTTCTAAGCACAGTTTGAAAAACACCATCCTACCAGATAAATTAACTGTAGTGCCAGCTGTTCTCCACGACATATCACCTTCCTAAATCAATCACACCATGTTTGTTACTATTTCCGAGGCAATAACATACTCTTATTTTGTCTTCGTTGAGTTAAGCATGAAGTTCCTTTAAAATAGGATGCATGCATTTTCTCCAACTTTTCAATTGGAAAATCTCTCATTAACCACTTCAGGACCTAGCCCCAATGTCACTGCCTGTTTAAAGTCTTCCTCAAGTCACTCCTTCATGCTTGCCCTGCTGTGGGTCATCTTTCTAATTTTGTAGGCATTTGTTCCTACCTCCACCTTCCCTACAAGATTATTAGGCCCTTTTATCTTTGTACATAGCACAATGGCCAGCACTTAGCAGACACTCAACAAATGTTGATAGAAAGTATATCTCATCATGTTCTAATTCAATACCCTATAAAGAGTAGGTGCAAATGCATATTTATATAAAGTTTCTCCAGAGACATAGAAGTAATATTAAAGAACATACGACCCACTCTCTCGCTGCAGCTGAGATAAAAGAATTGTCCAAAGGGAGATATGCATGTGGCCCTGCTCTGTCTTGGGAGGCTGGATTCACCTGGCTAGTCCATCTAGATGTTTTGATATTACTCCCCACCCCCAGCTGCATGTGTACCCAGCTGCATCTGTACCTCTCTAGAAGAGGACAGTCTTCTCCAAAGGAGGAAGAGAGAGATTTTTCAGCCACAGATATAGTTAATCAGTGAAAGGCATTAGTGTGTTCAAGGCCTGGTCCTGGACACCCGCTGAGTGACTGTCCTTGCCCAGAGGATTATGGTACCCTGTGGCTCCAAGAATTAAAGGCACTTCCTTACTACTCACTGGTAGTACAATGTCCACCGAGAAACAGTCATTAGCTATACATGGCTCTGAAGATGCTAATTTTCAAAGAGTTGCATCAAATATTTTCTAATGATGAGGCAGATCTGTAAATGACTCTGCCACTTTCTAGCAAACTATTTCGCCTCTTCACACCTCCTTTTCCTCATGTGTGAGACCAGGATAAATGAGGCAGCATTTAACACCTTGCTTGGCACATAGCAGGCAATCAATAAAAGCATATTGCATTTGATTCTGATTTCTACTGAATTTTACAGTTTACAAAAATAAAAAGAGGAACCACTTACGTGAATTTAATAACCAACTCAAAAATCTGTTACTAAGTATATTTTGGACAGATCTATTTGTCTCTGCCATTCTCTGTGTTGAATTAAAATTAAAATAGACTCTTAAAAGGCCCTCGTAATTCAGCAGAACAGCATTCAGATTTATGCATCTGAGCTGCATATTTTAATGCTGACTAACTCAATTTGTTGCCCAAAGTCTAGCAGTTTGAGACCTCAATGTCATTAAGGTAAGATCTGGGTGAGACATGTGCATCAGTGGCGTGGTTCTGTCACAGGAGAGTAAGACGTCCTGGTTGGAACTGAGCAGAAGGCAAATGCTTCTTTTGTAAGGTTGGGATCTTTCGTATTATTCCCCTATTGCTTTGTAGGGGAGTAACATGCATGAGGCAATTTAAACAGGCCAGGCAGGGAACGATCCACAGCTCCCACTGGGGACTGGACCAAGTCGCACACAATGAAGGCTTGGGCCACGGTGGGGTAAAGGCATCAGCTCTTAGGAACGTGCATTCCCCTAGCATTGGAGTTAATGAGGCCATTGGTTCAGTTCACTTATTTTCCCTTCCAGAGATAATCATGATCAATTTGCATGATGATTATGGAAAAAATTAAAACACTATTCCCAAAGATCAAGTTAATAAAGACCTTTGAGGCTTAGAGCTTCCTGGAGGAGAAAAGGTATATTTTTCTCCAAGAAGGGGGAAAGCATTCGAGATAAACTATAGTTTAGTTCAATGAAGCAATGGTGACTTTCTCCCCACCCCCAACCTTTTTTATTCGTAGCATCTTATACCTCAATTAAACTCTTGAGAATCTCTCACCCTAAGAGCATGTAAGGAATTTAAAACAAATTCAAGGCCGGGCGCGGTGGCTCACGCCTGTAATCCTAGCACTCTGGGATGACGAGGCGGGTGCATTGTTTGAGCTCAGGAGTTCAAGACCAGCCTGAGCAAGAG
>CAUYSK010064525.1:0-11861 GCA_963575035.1 Avahi laniger | reverse complement strand
TTGTTTGAGCTCAGGAGTTCGAAACCAGCCTAAGCGAGAGCGAGACCCCGTCTCTACTAAATATAGAAAGAAATTAATTGGACAACTAAAAATATATAGAAAAAATTAGCCAGGCATGGTGGCGCATGCCTGTAGTCCCAGCTACTCGGGAAGCTGAGGCAGGAGGATTGCTTGAGCCCAGGAGTTTGAGGTTGCTGTGAGCTAGGATGACGCCACGGCACTCTAGCCCGGGCAACACAGTGAGACTCTGTCTCAAAAAAAAAAAAAAAAAAAACTTACCAAATTGAACACATTAAGTATGTAAAGTTTACTGTATGTCAATTATACCTAATAAAACTGTTAAAATTTTTTAAAATTTAAAAATACCATTACAAAAATAAAGTAAGCAAAACCACATTCTGGGAGCAAATATTTTCAAATCATATACCTGATAAATGACTTGTATAAGTAATAAATAAAGAACTTCCACAACCCAATAATAAGAAGGCAAACTAATTAAAAATGGACAAAAAAGACTGACTAAATGTTTCATAAAAGAAGATATGTGATTGTCTAACAAGCACAGGATTAATCATTAAGGAAATGAAAATTAAAACCATAACGAGCTATTAACAAGCACCCATTAAAATGGCTATAATCAAAAGGACTGACAATACCAACTATTAGTGAGGATACATAGAAATTAGAAATCCTAATACACTGCTAATGGAATATAAAATGGCATTTTGGAAATTGATTTAGAAACTTCCTAAAAAGTTAAACATACACTTGTCTATGACCTAACAATTATGCTCCTAGGTATTTACTGAAGAGAAATTTTAAAAATCTATGCCCACAAAAAGATACATATATAATTGTTCATAGCAACATTATTTAGAATATCTAAAAATAGAAAATGAGTGAATTAATAAACAAAATATGGTATACCCATACAAATAATACTACTCAAAAACAGAAAGAAATGAATTACTCCCCCATGAAATAACAGGGCTAAACCTCAGAAGCATTATGCTGAATCAAAGAAGCCAGACAAAAAGGCTACATGTCGTATGGTTCTATTTTAAGAAATTTCCAGAAAAAAGCAAAAATATAGAGACAACAAGTATGACAGTGCTCTTCTAGGGCTGAAAATGTGAGAAGCAATCGATACAAATGGGCACGAGGAAACTTTTCTAGACAATGAAGTATTTCAGTCCTGGATTGAACTGTAAATGTAAAACATGTCAAAATTACGGTATGTTAATCATACTGTAATAAAACCGTTAATTAAAACATCAAAAAGATATCTAGGCTGGAAGTAGGAATTTGAGACTCATTAGCATATAGATGATCGCTGTAGCTGTGAAAGTGGAGAAAACACTTAGAGAAAGTCTGTTGAAAAGGAAAACATAACCTAGGATAGATCCCTACGGAACAGCAACACTCAGAGGATGCAGCAAAAATGAAAATGAGAAAACGTGGCTGCAGGAATAGAATAAAATGAAAGGAACATACCAAGTAAGTATTTTTAGGATAAGGCTTGTCAAAAAACTACCAAATGCTTCTGATAGGTCAAGGAAGAAAAAGACTGAAAAGTATTGGGTAGTGGTCACCAAGACCTTGGCATAAGCAGTTTTTGAGGAACAGCGAGGACAACCTAGAATGAACTTCCGAGTGGGTACAAAGTAGAGGGAGCCTGGTTCAAGAAGTTAATCTGAAAAAGGAAGGAGCCAGATGAAGCAGGAAATGTCAGGAGATGACAGGGCAAGATTTTCGTTTTAACAGAAGATCCAACAGTATGTTTCAGTGTGTCTGGTAAAACATGAGTAAGGGAAAGGAGGTTTGAAGATTCAAAAAAGATGGCATGATTTTAAATATCAATTCCATGACCAGCAGAAAAAGGATGAGACTGAAAGCACAAGCTGAGGGATTAGCATTAAACAGTATGGGGCAATTCTTCCCCATGGGTAAGAATAGAAGAATAGTATTGACGTAAGTGAATTTGTATATTTGATGGCATCAGAAACCTTGTGTGACAGTTTCTATTTTCTCTGTAGAAAGTAAGGCTATCTGAGAGTAAGAGCAGATCTTATAATACCAAGGACTTGAAGGGAATAACATAGTTAAGGACCTAGAATGATGCTAATGATCATGAATTTATAATGCTATCAGTCGACCAATTTGCATAATTTTCTCTAGGTACAAGAGAGAAGATGGACAGTTGGATTCATTGGGACTTGCTCTATCAGAAAGACAGTAGATCAAGGGCATTTAGAATGGTGGTAAGAGCAGCTGGAGGAACAGATCATGGATATAGACATAGGTGAAGTCTTTGGGGGCTGATAGACACTATCTTCACTTCGGTTCCCCTTAAACAAGGTCTGAGACACTGGCTTAGGGACAGGCAGTTTATTTCAGAGGGAGCTCAAGATACAGGAGTGAGAGAATGGGGAGAATATGTCAGGAAACAAGGAAGCGTTAATTAAAGGGTGTATTTTTTGAGCTGCTTATCATTGTGAGCAACTACAGCTGAGTCCTCTGAGGAACCCTGTAGAATGTACCTGGGAATCGTCCCTCTGCAGGACAGGAAGCTGACACATTACTCCACTAATTCTTGTCACCCATTGCGGGAAGATTACTTCCACAAGCATTAACTTCCCCCAGCCTTAACTTCCTCCAGCCTTCCAGGCTGCCTAGCCAGGGCTGAACAAACTCTTTGGCTTCAGAAAAAATTCCCAGAGGCAGAAGACTGAAGATAATGGGGAGGGTTGAGCTTCAGGTGAAATGTTGACGGCATCCAAGACTCCATAGGAACTGTCCACCACAGCTTCAGGTGAAAACTAAAGTAGGCCTCGGGCACTTGGTATAAGGTGAAATTGAACCAGTTGAATGAAAGTTCCTATGCAGGCAAAGTAATTGAGCAAATAACTTGGGATAATAGAGTTCTTTGATCATATGGAGGTTACTTGTATCCTCTTAGATATTGACTCATCATCAGTAAATGGGGATGAGATTACCCGACTTGTGTTGTTACTGCTGGAATTAAAAGACCTTACCATTTAAAATGCTTAGCACAGAGCCTAGCATATAGCAAGACATATAGAATAAAAGCTATTATATTATTGCTTGTATCTATTGAAATACTAGTAAGGATAATAACTACCTGCATTACAGATAAAAAGGGATTAATTCAAACTCTGTAAAAGTTACTTAACCTGAATATAATATTTTATATGCCAAGACATTGCAATTTTGTTTGGAAGGACATTAGATTTTGGTACAGTTTTAAAATGAGTGTTATAGAATGGGTATTGGGAAAATCTTAAATGTAATCTAATTCCCATGTATTCTCTTTCCTTTGCTTAGGATTGCATTTAAGTTTCCACCAGGCTAGAATGATTTATTTTATTTTCAAAAAAATCTCCAGAGATGTTCTGTTGGTTTTGGTTTTGAATTTTTTCTGCTTTTGAACTTATTCAAACACCAACAGACAGTCTAAATGCATTCTACTCTTGAACAACTTCTGATGTCAAATAAGTTTTCTTTAATTCTAGCTTAAATCTTTAATGCTGCAGTTTTGTTTTACTCATTTTCTTCTCAGCAGAGAAGAAAGGAACAGCTGGTTGCTATTGCCAACTTTCTATTGTTTGGGATTTATTAAATATGCAACACTTAACATATATATTCTTTCCTGCTGGATATAGAAGTCCCATTGCATTTTTTCAAAGAATGATAGAATTTAAAATTGAAAAACTTTAGAGCTCTTCTAGTCCCAATATATACCCTGATTAACTAATACTAGTTAAAATATTGTTAATGGTCATATTGCATTTCTTTTTTATTTCTTGTGGTAAATTACCTGATACATTCGTTGCTCAATTACCAGTTGGAATATTATTATTTTCTTATTATTATATTTCTATATAAAAAGCAGTATCTTTTTATTTAATGATGTTAACTATTAAGTCACCAAATCATATATTCCCCAATTTGTCATTTGACTTTTATAGTATTTTTGCCTTATAGGTTTATAATTAATATTTTGCCAAATATATATTTGTGTTTTTTTTTGGTTATATGCTTAGAGATGCCTCACCCACAATGAGTTCTATTCACTCATATTTTTTTCTGATCTCCTAATAATTTTATTTTTAAGTTGGCTCTCTAATTCAACCAGAGTGAACCTAAATGAAAGACTGAACATTTATTCCTAATAAATTTATTTCCAATAAATTTCAAGTTGTTTATTATGGTATATTGTTTCGGCCTGTCATGTTTCAGATCCTAAATTTCTTACATGTATATTCATGATGTATTTCAGTGGTTCTCAACCAAAAGCGATTTTGTCTTTTAGGGACATTTGGAAATGTCTGCAGTCATTTTTATTTGCTAGGACTTGGGGAGAGGTTGGCTACTGGCCTCTGGTGCATAGAAACCAAGGATGATACTAAACATCTTCCACAACAAAGAATCATCAATAATGCCAAGATTAAGAGACCTTCATAGATGATAGAGAGATGGATGGATGGATGGATAGATAGATAGACAGATAGGTAGATGGTCACTGGTTATCAATCTGCTACCAGTTGCGTACTCACCAATAGTAATATTACTCAGACTCTATTTCCATTTTCTATCCAGAAGGGCATTTTGAGAGACTGATTCCTACTTTGCAGAAATCTTGATACACTATATTTTCAGTTACCCCTGGTCTGTTTTAAAAACAAATGAGCTTAATAGCTTTAGAGCACAGACTCTGAAACATGCTGCCTAGTGTGTGACCTAGGACAAGTTACTTAACCTCTCTGTCTTTAGTTTCATCAGCCGTAAACTAGGAATACTAATCATATCTCTAACCTAGGTCTTCATAGAATTTCAAGATGCCTAAAATAGTGTCTAGCACATAGTAAATATTAGAGAAGTGTTTGGTAAAAATAGTAATATGGTAAATAGCTTTCTTATGAACTCTATTTGATCATAGTGACATCCATTTTCTTCTTATATTTAAAGTATATTTTTTAAAATCTATTGCTCATTGTTGCTAGGGATCAGTTTTAAGCAGTATGTTTCTTCTTTAGTTTTCTACCATACTTTGTATTCTCTTGCCAAACTCCAACAGAATAGCAACTCTGTTCTCTGTATTTTTTTATTTCACTTTTAATATCACTGTCAAGCTTGCAGATTTCCTCATAGGCACACATTTCTTTAATATATGGAGTTGCTTATTTTTTCCATTTATGAAAACCATTATTTTTGAATAAAGATTGTATCCATTTTTAGCTACATTCGAAAAGTTAATGTTGATGTCCATGGAATTATATGTCTTCTTGTGTCAAAAATTTCTATTTATTCTATTAACTTGTGCTGAACACACTTTATGTCAACATCTAAATACTGTATTGTTTCTGATCTTCTTACTAGAAAGATATTTATATTTTCTTCAGTGTATTTCTGAGCCTCTTAATTTTTATATTGCTTTCTGTCATATTTGACATCTACATCAGCTATGTCCAGTGGAATTTACTATGATGATGGAAATGTTCTAATCTGCATAGTCCAATTTGGTAGGCGCTGTTGGCATTTGAAATGTATCTAGGGCATCTGAGGAGGTGAATTAAAATTTAATTTTAATTGATTTAAATTTAAATAGCTACATGTGGTTAGTGAATCCTATATTGGACAGCTCTAGAGAAAATCCTCATCTTTCTATTTTCAGTTTAAAACACTCAGCTTCCTTCTATTAATAACTTGTACCTATTTAATGACTGTGTATGCAGTTTTGTCTTGTATATTATATATGTATTTCTTATATCCCAATGATCAATTTTTTACTTCATTTTCTGTATTTTCCATATAGTAATAATACACATCCTTAGATGATCGGAAGTGTGCACACGTATTTCTGTTTGTAGAGTATTAATGTACTACCTAATTAATATCGGGTACTTGCTTAACTTTAATTTTTTTGCAAAGGAAAATAATAATACTCAGCTAATTTTACAGAATTCCTTTCTTGCATAGTTCTTTCTCTATGCAAAATAAGTTGGAATAATGCTTTGTTGAAAATAAGCAGTATAGCATATTGGTGCAAAAAGTGGTTATCTATATTTAAAAAAAATAATTTAAGCCCAGTAAGAACATTTTGCATTTGAGGCTGCACCAGAAGACTCTACATTATTGTGGGAAGATATGTGTTAAATTTGGGTTTTTTAAAGGTTTTATTGATGTATAATTGACAAAAATCCATGGCTCCAACCTAAAGTGAATAATTTCATAAGATTTGACATACATATAGACATGTGAAGCTATAACCAAAATCAACACAATGAACATATGCATCATCTCAAAAAACAATGTTCTTTGTAAAAAAAATGGAAGAAAAACATAAAAAATATAAAGAAGAGAATAAAAATCACCCAAGTGGCACAAAGTAAAGATTATTACTACTAACTGTGCATGCACACACACATACACACACACACACACACACAGAGTGATATATTCTGTTGAGTTCTTTCTATAAATAATTTTTTTTCATTTTTAAACACATTACTGATTATACAGATAATACATGTTCTTGGTAGAAAAAAATTAAAAACATTGAATAGTAAAGTGAAGAAAAAATCATCCATAATCACAGAATGCATAGATTAACCACTTTTCTTGTTTTGATTTGTATCCTCCCAGAATTGTTTTTAAGATTCATAGGCAAATGGGTATGCAGCTGGTTAGGTAGATGAATGGGTATGTAGACAGGCATTTTTAAAAATTGAGTTATACTGTATATATGGAGAGAGTGATGATAAAATTATATAGCTTTCAGATGGTATTCCAACAAAAATATGTGTCATTTATGAGTATGTGTCATTCACCAGTTTATTGAGGGCCATTCTGAACATTTGTAATTTCAAAGTAATAAAAATAGACATTGGTTAACATTATTCCACTGAATTTGTCCATTCATTAATTGTATCTTACTTTTTATTATAAGAATTTTTTTCTTGTATAAAATAAAATTCAAAAACATGATTTTAATGGCTGTATCGTAGTCCATTCATTATCTATATACTCTTAACTAGTTTCCTATTATTGAATATTTAGGACATTTCTCTTTTTTTACTACTATAAATATTGTACTATACATATTAGTGCCTAAAACATTTCATCTCTGATTATTTCACTAAGTTATTTTCCTAGAAGCAAAATCCCTGGCCCAAATGAAATGAACAGATTTAAGATCCTTGATATGTATTGCCAAATTTCCCTCCAGAAGGTTTTTTGTTGCTTACAGAAGAAAATAAGTAATTCTCATTATATTTCTACCATTTAATCATTTTTATGCAATTTTCTTTGAACCTTTAAATTTCTCTTTGGTTTTAGGACTCAATTATTTTTTATTAAATGTTTCTTTCAAGGGATTAACAAAATAATCACATTGTTATAGATACCTAATCAATGTAACACTTCTATTTTTTCCTAGTGAAGGTTTTTTCAGGTATAACATTTTTCATTGTATAAATTATTTCTTTCTAGGGTGAACAAGGAGAAAAAGGAGATCCAGGTCTGGCTGGTCCTAATGGACAAAATGTAAGCCTAATCTTTTTTTTTATATGCTATTTATTTTGCCACTGAAATATACCATCTAATGCTGTTAAGATTTGATTGTCCTTGACAAAACTAGCCACAGTCAAGCAAAATTAAGAAGTAAGGTGGCTTTTTTACATGACTCAGTAGAGGACCTGTGTTTTTAGTGTCATTACAGGTAGTTCTTTGGCTTTATGTGTTTTGTACCCGTGCTTATCCCTAACACCCTTTCTTCCTTGATGTTTCTGGCTTGCATTTTTTCTAGTCTTCTTTCTCTGTCTTTTTTCTTCTTACATACATTCCATTGTGGCCTCTGCTCTTGCCCAGGTTCACTTTTCATCTCATTCCAAATCTCCATCTAGTGAGGGGTCTGTTTGGAAGGATTGCAGTGATGAGAAGAAAGAAAAGAAGAGAGGGAAACTGTGAATCTGTGTTGCTCCCCCCACTGCACCAGATCCTCAACCTTAGGGATACCATCGCCTGGGACATCCTCGAGTCCCAGTCACCTCCTTCAGAACAGTCGTCCTCCCAGAATTTCACATCAGTTTCTTAAGATGAAATTTGAAAGATAACCCAAATCTGAGTTTTGCTCTGACATGTAATCTTATTTCAAGTCATCAAACTCACCATTTCCTATAGATATGCTAACTTTACTGGTAGGTAAGTATCCAAATGAGAGTTAGTTTTTCCCTGAGTTTCCCTTTCTCGCTTACATAAATATGTTTTAGAAAGGGCCTGAAGGGCCACATTACTTAGTTTGTGGATATAATAAGGAAACCCTATGTGAGGCAATATTTAGTTCATTAATGCCCTGGATGTGTTATGAAACCCATCTTGTACACAGCAGGTCATTACAATGGAAGAGAGGCTGAAGACCAATCCTTGGGGCCTGTGGAGAAAGTAAGAGGGATACCTGATTTGGGGGGGGTCTCCAAAAGAGAAATGCTCCAGGAGTTAACACTTGTAGTTAACACTGGCATGAAACTCTGCCCACGCACACCCCCAATAGCTTTATCTTTTTATTTACTTCCTAAGAAGCCTCATTCATGTCCTTAATATGATTCTCAATCTTGTTATTCTCCCCTTTGAAGTGCTTTTTCAACACCTGAGAATAGACATTAGCACCAGTGGTTAAGGGAGTCTCTGTCTTCCTTATCACCTGTAGTACATCAGGACACTGAATGTCCCAACCGTTAAGCCCATATGTTCAAATAGAGCATCTGATTCACCTCCCTAACCCTCTCAGTAGAAGTACCTAAAATGGTAAGAGTTCTAGAGTGGAAAGCCAGGGTCCTGTTTGTATCCCAGTTCTGTTACCGAGGAGCAAATCACTTCTTAGAATCTGTAAAATGATAGAATAGATTCTAAAGTTCCCATCACTGTGACGTTCTATGATTTTATACAAAGAGATTATTAAGATTATAAACTTGAAAACCATGATGAGATTTGAAGCATTCATTCAAGTTTATTGAATTCCTGCTACATGTAAGACATTGTGAGAAAAACAAAACAAGAATATAGCTGGAGCTAGAGTATGGAAAGTACTACAAATGAGGATGTTTGTTTTCCTCCTCTAAGCATAGAGTAGATAGTATTTTCTCCTCTAAGCATAGGGTAGATATGACCCACACTGAGTTTAAATGAAGATTCATTTTGTAATGTGTTCCAAAATCGATAGAATTTGGGCTTATGGAGGAGGGGGGAGATTGCCAAATAGAAACCTCCAGCAATTGTTTCTTCACACAAACACCAAATTCACCAACTATCCACTCAAGCAAGCACCTTCAGAAGAATCACAAATCAGGTGAGCAATCATACTATGTGGTTTCAACACTACATCAAGGAAAGAGGCACTAAAGAGGACAGAAAAGACAACCTTATGTTACCTACACCACCCCTTTCCCACCCCCGAGCGGGGAAGCATCAGCACCACCAGGGGAGAGAGAACATGTGCGCCCTGGGGAAGGGAAAGTGAAATGACTGTGGGACTTTGCACTGAAACTCAGAACCAACAGGGGAACACAGCACAGGGCAGAATTCTGCCAGTGCCCACACAGGGAGCATTTTGGTCAGCACAACCAGAGGAAAATCCAAGGCCCTGAAACCCAAGTGCCACTAACCCCACCACTGGCTGACAAAAATCACCCTGGGCCTGGACTAAATTCATAAGGCAGTTGGACCACAAAGGCTGCAGTCCTTGGGCAATTTCTGTTGCTGTGCTGGCTCAGAGCCAGTGGACTTAGGCTGCCCATGACCCAATGAGACACAAGAGGCAGTGATCAAGTCGATACCTATGTCACCCCTGCCCCAACAGCAAGCAGCATGGCTCAGGGAGAGTCTTCTTCCACTTGGAGAAAGGAAAGAGTAGAGCTCAGGGGACTTTGGTTTGCAACTTGGGTACCAGCTTAGCCACACATAGTAAAATAAAGTACCAAGCAGATTCCTGAAGGCCCTGAGTCCAGGTCTTAGTTTCTGGATGGCATTTCCAGACCCACCCTGGGCCAGAAGGAAACATGCTTCCCTGAAGGGAAAAACCCAGTCCTGGCAGGATTCACCACCTGCTGAACTCAAGAGCCCTTGGGCTTTGCATAAACATCAGAGGTAGCCAGGCAACAGTCACCACGGGGTTTGGGTGAGACTGGGCTGGCCGTAGGTGTGACCTGGTGCTGATGGCCATGAGGGAACTACCACATCACTCTTCCCTCAACTCTAGCAGCCCAGTACAGAGAGTGAGGGAACAGAGAGAGAGAATTTGCCTGGTAATCGATGTCTTACCCAAGTCCATCAAGGTGACACCACCAGCAGTCTATAAGTCATAGCATTACTGGGCTTGGAGCAGCCTCACTGCTGATATGGCTCCAATGACCAAAGATTTAGATCATAACCCTCAATTTACTTTGAAATTGGAAAGCCTTCTCAAAAGGACAGTTCCAACAAGCTCAGACTGTGAAGATTAAAATAAATATTGAATTCTTCAATGCCAGACATCAATGAACATCCACAAGCATTAAGAACATCCAGGAAGACATGACCTCACCAAACAAACTAAATAAGATACCAGTGACCAATCCTGGAGTGATAGAGATATGTGACCTTTCAAACAAAGAATTCAAAATAGCTGTCCTTAAGAAGCTCAATGAACTTCAAGACAATACAGAGAAGGCATTCAGGAGCCTATCTGAGAAATTTAACAAAGAAATTGAAATAATAAAAGATCACACAAAAATTTTTGGGCTAAAGAATTCGATTAACAAACTGAGAAATGCTTCAGAATCTCTCAACAGCAGAATTGACCAAGCAGAAGAAAGAATTAGTGAGCTTGAAGTCAGACTATTTGAAAATATGTAGTTAGAAGAGAAAAGAAAAAAAAGAATAAATAAGGATGAAGCATGCCTGCAAGATCTAGAAAATAGCCTTAAAAGAGACTATCTAAGAGATTAGCCTTAAATAAGAGGTAGAGGTAGAGACAGATATCGGGGTAGAAAGTTTATTCAAAGAAATAATGAGAGAACGTTCCAAACCTAGGGGATGATATCAATATTCCCATGCAAGAAGGTCATAGAACACCAAGTAGATTTAATCCAAATAAGGCTACCTCAAGGCACTTAATAATCAAGCTTCCAAAGGTCACAGATAAAGTAAAATTCCTAAGGGAAGCAAGAAAAAAGAAAAAAAATAACATAATGAAGGAGCTACAATATATCTTGCAGCAAACTTCTCAGTGGAAACCTTACAGGCCAGGAAACAGTGGCATGACATATTCCAAACTGCTAATGGAAAAAAACCTTAACCCTGGAATATTATATCCTGTAAAAATATCATTCAAACATGAAAAAGAAATAAAGACTTTCCCAGATAAACAGAAGCTGAGGGATTTCATCAACACCAGGCCTGTCCCACAAGAAATGCTAAAAGGAGTTCTTCAAACTGAAAGAAAAGGATGCTAATGAACAGTAAGAAATCTTCCGAAGGTATACAACTCACTTGTAACAATAAATACACAAATGCAGAACACTCCATTGCTGTAATTGTAGTGTAAACCACTTATATCTTGGGCAGGAAGACTAAAAGACAAACCTATCAAAAATAACAACAATAACTTTTGAGATAGAGATACTATAAAAAATATGGATGGAAACAACAAAAAGTTTAAAAGTGGGGGTGGGGGAACAAGTTAAAGGGTATCATTTCTGTTAGATTTTTCTTTGTTTGTTTGTTTTAAACAGAGTTGTCATATGTTTAAAAGAATTGGTTATAAAATTTTTTTTGCAAGCCTCATAGTAACCCCAAATCAAAAA
>CAUYSK010064521.1:0-59317 GCA_963575035.1 Avahi laniger | reverse complement strand
CGTGGCGTCAGCCTAGCTCACAGCAACCTCAAACTCCTGGACTCAAGCAATCCTACTGTCTCAGCCTCCCAAGTAGCTGGGACTACAGGCATGAGCCACCATGCCCGGCTAATTTTTTTTCCAGATATATTTTTAGCTGTCCAATTAATTCCTTTCTATTTTTTTTTTTTTGGTAGAGATGGGGTCTCGCTCTTGCTCAGGCTGGTCTCGAACTCCTGAGCTCAGAACGATCCGCCCACCTCGGCCTCCCAGAGGGCTAGGATTACAGGCGTGAGCCACCGCGCCCGGCCAACCATGAGCTTTTTAAAACACAAGTGCCAAACAAAAAACCCCCAAATCTACCCGTGACCTTTTGAATAAGAATCTTTTATAAAAGATGGTTCTGTTGTTCAGTCACAGTTGAGAATCAAAGCAATAATACAGTTTCAGTTGGGCCTGGCCCATCCTGTGTCTCTTGTCTTTGATCAGTGCCAGGCCATCAAACATATAGGACTCGGTGTCCCAGGCATTGTGCTTGGCTTTGAATTGGGGACACCCACGAATATTTACCGATCATCCCTCTGTTCACCACCCCCCCACCACCTTTGTTAGGCTGCTGGCAAAACATTTGATTAGACTGTTGATTGCTTTAGTTATATTTTACTATGAGACAATATCGTAGTTAAGAAAATTAGAATTTGAACTTTCCTCAGACCTCCCTGTAATCTCATCGTGTAGAGAATGCCTCTTCTGAAGATGGCATATTATTACTTGTATGCTTATTAAGTGACTTGGTTAATTCTTAAGTGATATCACTTTCTATATGTCAAATACAGGCTATATCCTGCCATAATTTCCTACATGTTGAGTAACTGGTGTTGATGTCATTACTTTTTTTCCCCTTGTTTTGAAATGTAACTTACTTTTAGCTGAGCATTTTCTCATCAATTATAATGATAATGTGTGTTTTATGGAACTGTACAGTGCCTGGTACTTTTCTTCTGTGTTCATTTTTTTTCCTCTGGAAAAATTATCAGTAAAGCAAACTTCAGAAATGCCTGGAACACTTTGAGTGAGTGAGTGAATGTGTGTATAATTTGAACTTTTCTATTTTTTTAATTTTTCAGCTATTTTCAATAATCGACATTCCTTATGCGGTAAGGTAGCTATACCTACACTATTTTTGTAGTAATTTTTCTTAACTTGTCAAGATTTCATACTTTTCTTTGAACTATTTATTGCCTCACCTCATTTTGGGAAGAAAAATGCGTTCAACAACTAGGCAAAATGACACAAGCGAAGTTATTCTTTAAATTGCGTTTTTATAGGTGAGACTTGGGTGCTCACTTCTTTTCCTCCCAACTCTGGCATGAGTGAAATATTTCCCTGAGGGAGAATGTTTTCCTGATGGGAATCTGACTCGCCCTCTTCCCTGCATGTGCCTAATGGAATTGTAATCAATGCTCCTGGCCTTAGCCGGTCATCTCTGCCTGTCCACCAGCCACATCTCCTTCAAGGACTCATGGGTCACCTGCTACCTCTTTGCTGCTGCTGTCGCGGCTGCAAATAACCTGCTAATTATTGAGTCTAATAATGTCAGTATTTTCTCATTTAGTTTTCATAACAACTCTGAGAAATAAAGTCCTTGGTGTCTTAGGCATGCAGGAGTTTGAGCACAGCAATGAGAACCGAGGACCTGCGGTCCTTCCTCACGGGGGTACTTTTTGAGGCAGCTTGGTCACAGTTGTCCTGTGTTTCTGGGAGATGCCAGTGTGCTGGCTGGGGAGGAGGGCAGTTAGAAAGGACACTCTCTAGAACGAATGCCTTCCTTTGTGCTGGCCGGTCTCCGTCAGCCCACTCCAGCGTGCCGTGGGTGGGAAGGGCCTGGTGTTTATTTTGCAGAAGGACTTCATCCTTCTTTGAAGTTCTTTTGACAGCCTATCTTAGAGTAGTGTATTATAGTAACAGAAGTTCTCTTGATTTAACATATCCAGGTTTGACTCTGGGGAATAAGTGTTTCAACCCTAAATTTCTGAGTGTCTTAAGTGTTCCTTAGACCTTTTGTTTTCTAAGTTTCTCCTTATCCTTTAAGACTCTGACAAATGTGATTGCACAGGGACAATGAAAGTAGTCCTTATCAAATTGGTTCCCCTTCTCTAAATCGCCTTTTTACTTGGAGGTTTTGAGGGCTGTTGAGAGCGTTGGCAGTGCTGATGGCTATAAAAATTATTGTGGAAAACGTATAAAGATAAAGCTGTCTTTACATTCTGCTTGTATGTTTCCGTATGTCCCACAAAGCTTAAATTTGTTAAGTTTTTAAAGAAACATTCTTATACAATGAGTGAAATTTTAATAGATTTAAATTTAATAAATTTGTGGGAGAAACACAAAAGGCCACACCCTTAAGCAAATTTGCATGTCGCATATAGAAACTTAGAGATCAGTTTTTAGATATATTCAGCTGTGAAGTGTTCCTTTAATTCCTCATACAAGAGTGTAGGAAAAGGACCAGATGACCTGATTTATGAGCAGTACTGAGTCTGTGGTCCCTTCAGTTGCAGACCGAGTGGAAAGTTTTTAATATTATTTTATAAAAATAGATTTTAAAATGATTTGGGCAGTTATAATATTATTCGAGAAGCTTAAACACACAAAATACTACTGTATGTTGTTGATGAACACATAGGTATATAGAAAAAGCGTGAGAAAACCTGTTTGGGAAAAATACCAAATTTAGAATAATGTTACCACTGGGAGACAGGGGAAGGGAGGGATGTTTGTTTATCTGTAACATTTTATTTTAAAGAAACTGAAGCCAATATGGCAAACTGTTAATGATAAATCAGTGCCGATTTCTCTCCTTTTCTCTAGTTTAAAATAATTCTGACATAAAGAGATCCTGTCTCTACAAAAAAATACAAAAATTATCCGGGGGTCGTGGTGCACACCTGTAGTCCCAGCTACTCAGGAGGCTGAAGCAGGAGGGTCACTTGAGCCCAGGAGTTCGAGGCTGCAGTGAGCTCTGATGATGCCACTGCACTCCAGCCCAGGCAACAGAGTGAGACTCTGTCTCCAAAAAAAAAAATAAAATAAAATAAACAAAAATAAAATAATTCTAAATGAGAATTAGAAATTAGATGATTAAAAAGTTTACAGTGTATGTTTAGCATACAAATGATGGAAAATTAGAAAATATGAAATAAAAAAATAATTAAAACAACCCATTATGCTATGTCCTGCTTATAATATCCACTGATACTACTTTTCAGGATATCATCCTATCTATCCCTTATTCATTTTGTATACTTATGGTATAATGTTTGTGCATTTTCAGCGAAATTATGAGTAGAAACTTCAACTCTGCATATTCACTTGTAATTGTCATGTAACAGTTTGAACTCCATGATTTTCCCAAACTTTAACGTGTGTGTAAGACATGTCTTAGAGGCTTGTTTAAATGTAGATTCCTAGGTTTCTCCCCAGAGGCATTTACTAAATAGGACCCAACTCTGCCACCACAAGTCGAGGTGATTCTGGTGGAGGTGTCCTAAGGAACACATGTGGGGAAACATCGGTTTGAAGTTTCCCTGCCTGTGCAATCCGCACAACTCTGAGCGCCACTGATACTTTTTCTAATCCAGAGTCTACAATCTATAGATCAAATAAAGTCCACCACCTGTTTTTGTAAATAAAGTTTTATTGAAACCCAGCTACCCTCCTGTGTTTACATATTGTCTGGCTGCTTTTTTGCTACAATGACCGATTGAGTAGTTGCAACAGAAACCATAGAGTTGGCAAAGCCTTAAAATATTTGCTGTCTGGCTCTTGTATCTACTCCAGCATTTTATGTGAGAGAATATCAAAGTCCAGTAAAAAAACCAGAGTACATTTGCCAGGAGAGAGTTGAACATGATGATGAAGAGCATGTAATCGACCAGTTCAGTGTAACCAGCATTGATTTAGTGCTTACTGTGTGCCAGGTACTGTGCACACGGTGACAAAAGCCTCAGTTCTACCTCTCGGCTGGCTTACAGTCTTGAATGGCAAATGCATAATTTCAAATGTGATAGGTTAAGAGCAGCATCTCTCTGCGTGGGGTGTTATGGAAACAGGGGGCACCTAACATGGTCTAATCCCTGCAGTCAGAAATGATGTTTTTGGTGTCTTTAACCCTTGTAACTTGCCCAGCAGATGCTTGGGGCAAATGAGATTCAGAAATATGCACCCACCCCACCCTCCACCCTCACTTTCTTGAGTGGAGTGTATTTCCCTGCCCTGATGCTGTTGGCCTTGGCCACGTGACCTGCTTTGGCCAGTGGAATGTGGCAGCCCCCTGCCCAAGAGGCTTGTGCAGCGCTTGTGCCCTCTGGTGCTGCGGCCATGGGAAAGATAAGCTAGGACCCGCCTGCTGGTCCTGGGAGGGGGAGGAGAGATACCTACAGGTCACCACTAAGTGGACCAACCATCCTGGTGTACCTGTGACTGTTCCCCATTTTAAAACTGAAGTTCCATGTCCCAGGAAATTCCTTAGTCTTAGGCACACAGGGACAGCCACCTTGGAGCAGAGCCATCCTGACCTGCAGACCACCCACTGACTTGTGAGAAATCATAAATGATGATTGTTGTAAGCAACTGAGTTTTGGTGTTGTTTGTTATGAAGCAATGGTTAAGTGATATAGGGCCCAATAAACATTTGCTTATTTGAACAGAGACAGATCTTGGCAGAAGTTTTGAAGGGTTAGTGAAAGTTGAGCAGGTAGAAAAGATGAGAAATGTTCCAGAGATGGAGGAGGTGGAGGCATAGAGCATGGTGGGACTGGCAGTGTGGAGGACAGAGTTTGGGGGGCACAGCTGAAAATGGGGTGGTCCTAATCCTGGGCATTGCAGCAGCCCAGGTGAGACACTTGCAGGCAGTGGCCCCCTGCATGGTGGAGGGAAGGCCACTGATTGGGGGGTTGGGTAGAATTCTAGCTCCACTACCTAGTAACTCGGGGACCACGGGCAAGTTACTTTATCACCCTTCTCCTCGGTGTCTTCATCTGTAAAATACGTCTGCTCTTACTAAGATGGCAGCAGTGCTCTCTCTAGAACAGTGTGGCTGAAAGCAAGTGGGTCATTATGACTGTTTGCTCGCTGGCTTCAGAATTTTTCAGTTTTCTTTGTCCTGCCTTTTTAAAAAAATTTTTAATATTCTCATTTATTTTCATCCAGTTATTCTGGGATAACTTGGCTTGAGGAAATGGAATACTGTGAAGTAATTGAAGATTATTTGTTATATTTCATGTACATATTTTCAATACTGTAAAAATTGCTCTTCAAATTAAAGCCACTTTGGCTAAAAAAGTCACACTTTTCATCATGTCATGACCTACCCCACACATGCAAATAGGTGTTCAAACACCTACACAACCACAGCGGGCATTATTGGCTTAAAATTGGATTTTTAAAAAAGTAGAACCTCAAAACTTCCAGTCTTTAAGTTTATTTTAATTTTCAAGGCATTCTGATAGGACAGAGACCAAGATTGAGAAAATAAGAGCTTAAGATCACACTGCAGATCACCAACCCAGTGTCAGCTGCTCACAACCCTTGGTATAAACACTTCGGGACCTTTATTAGATTTTTTTTTCCCCATCAAAAATTTCTATTAAGTACCAAATTTTGGCAATTTGGCTTGCTTCAACTAATTCCCTATTAGGCCAAGTTTTCCCAACTTTTGCCTTCATAAACAGCACAAAATAAATGGCTGAAAAGCAATTCAAAATTTTGGAAAGTGTAAGGAGTACAAAAAAAAAAAATCTCAGAATTCTTAAAAAACGAACAGAAATGGTTAAGGATACAACAGGTCAAAAAACTGCCCTTGGTACCCCACAACATCGGTTTCTTATGGCTGCTGTAAAATACCACCACAAACTTGGTGGCTGAAAAAGATGACAGTTTATTCTCTCATAGTTCTGGAGGCCAGAAGTCTGACATCGCAGGGTTGCAGGGCGGCTGGCCCCCCAGAGGTTCTGGGGGAGATCCTGTTCCTTGCTTCTTCCACTTCAGTATCAGCCTCTGTGGCCTTTCCCTCCTTTGGCCGAAATCTCCTTCTGCTTCTCTGCATTTAGGGCCCCGCCAGATAATGCAGGATCATCTCCCCATCTCGAGACTCTCAACTTAATCACGCCAACATACCTTTTTAACATACAAGGTAACATTTATAGTTTTCGCTCTCTCACCTCTCTAACGCTAAAATATTAGTTGTTTGGGGGCTGTTCATTTTATGCCAAGTCATTGATTTGACCGAATCACCATGTTTGCAAAATTCAGTAGTATCCTGGAGCCACCAGCATGTACTGGCTATGAGAGGCACTTCTTCAGTTTTCAAGATTTTAGCAAGGTGGTTGTTAAATTGTAGGGAGCTTGAAAAATTGGCGATGGTGGGAGTCTTTATACTAGGGAGATTGGCAAATACGGGCTACGGATCATGGTTTGCCACATCCCTCGCCCCCACCCAGGAGAGCGGGTTTACTAAGATACCAGTGGTTGGCCAAATCCCCCTGAATACTAGAAAACTCCACTCAGAGAGGGTTTCTCATTCCGAAGAACCCACTCAGACCCCCAGAGGCTGGACTCAGACCACCTGCTTGTTTCTTGTATTTCCTTTTTTGCATTATGTTAAAAGTAACTGCGTATCTGTCTCCTACAACACTTCGTATACTCCTCTAGGCTCTGTCCTTTGTGCTTTAAAATCAGCCTGGCTGGCTGATCTCCCAGCAAGAGATCAATCAATTTGTGAACTGATCCTTTTAACTGGGCTCTTGCCCATCTCTGGAGATGACCCACATACGAATGCCTCCGGGTTGCAGTAATCCTAAATATGTGTATTTGCATTTCGGTCTTTTTCCTTGAGTGGAGACATACTCGAATTTGGGTACTGAGTGCCACTGATTAAAGAATTTTAGGTACTTTGTACCCAATTCTGTTAACTTGTATTTTTAGAAGTAAGATTTATCTGGTTGACTGGAAATCACTGCTGGTATCAGCAATATATAACATGCATTTAGCACATAGTAGTGGCATAATAAAAGTAGGCTGAATTGATAAAATGTCTTAAAAAATCAGATATATTCAGGGTAGTTCTATAGAGTCATAGTGAATATATTTTAAAATATAGAGTTAAATAGAATAAACTCTTTGGAAGGTCACTTAAGATTGACTGAAAAAATGTCTTAAATATCTACCAGGAAATGCTGATGTAAAAAAAATTTCCCACTGTCACAGAGCCATTCAATTCTCTTGGTGGAACCCAGGCGGTCCCAGCCTGTCTGTGTGGATTATCAGGTAGAATGTGGCTGCTTTTCGATCCTGGCTCACTGCCGATTGTACCGGGGGTTCTGGGAGGGATCATCGGAGTTCTGGTGGATGGAAGCAGTGCAGAGGACCTCACAAATTAAGAAAAGCATACAGCCTATCTGTTAATAACCTTCCCAGAGTGAAACAGTATAACTATGTGAATAATGGAATTTTATTATTAACCCTTTAATTTGGATTATATACTTTTTGCCAGTTTATAAATTTTGCTTTTGCTTTTTGTGATTTAGTCATAAAGGATAATCACTGTAAAGGTCTAATTATCTTCGTACCTTGAAATATGTTAAGATCCAAAGAAAGAGGTAACGTGGAAATGATGGGTGGGTCCGTCGCTCACTCTGTGACCGTTTGGTTAAATGCTGGCTGTGTGTGAGATGCCGTAAGGGACAGGAGGATGAAAGAGGAGCTCCCTGCCCTCTAGTGCTGTGCAAATTTAAAGGTGGTCCATGGACCGGCCTCATCGGGGTGCTCGCAGGAGTTCAGAATTTCAGTCCCTTCCTTAGGCCTCAATCACATTCTGCATTTCAGTAAGATCTCCTGTGATTTATGCACTTGGAAAAGTTTGCAAAAACAAAAACAAAAACAAAAAAACCTGATTGACTAGGTAGAACAAATACCTACAGTGATCACTGGAGAGGCCACAGGAAAGGTATCAAGAACAAAAGGAAGTCACGATTTAAAAAAATTTTTTTTGTTTGGAATTTTATTTCTATTTCAGAATAGATTTGCCCTTGGTCTTCTTATATCAGAAGAATTTCAAAGTTGATGCTTAGTTTTAGGGTTCCGTCCCATCTGAACACCTTGCACTGGGACATTTTCTGGGTTAAGGTTGGTACAGATTTTGCATTCTTGGTTATCACTGCTCACCAAGCCTCTGACAGCCCACGTTCTCTGTCAGTGGCGGCTCCTGTACAAGGGACGGTCTTTATCCCTTTGTGGTGCGTTCCACCTCAGGGGATCAAGGGCCGTCATCTGCCATATTGCTCCTGTATCAGGTGATCCCATGGGGACAGTGTGGCTAAGGCTTAGGATGCCAGATCTGTTCTTTTGAGACATTAAGACCTTGAAAGGTGGCAGTTGGGTTTGTGATGATTTGTATACATAAGTGTTTGCCATTTGAGGTGAGCAACACCATTAATTCCATTGAAAGACATCTATGACTTTTAAACTAGGGTTTAACGAAAAGGCGGTGTTTTTCTTTCCTTTAAATACTGAAGCATTGGTAAGTGAGGGAACCTGAAAATAGGACCGGCTCTGAACTGGTAATCAGCTGTATTTTGTCTTCCATGACTTCTTCCTCGAGTCCAGTTGTTTAATTGGGGGGGTGGGGGGTGGATAAGGGAGGGAGGATTTAGTGTATCATGGGGAGCTTGTTTGCTGTGGTCTTGGGAGTAATATGGTTTGGGGATTTTTTTGTTTTGTTTTTTGGCTATAAATATCTGGCTCAAATTATTTACTTTTGATGTTGAGATAAGCTTTCATTATTAGTGTGTACAAATTACCTCATAGAAAGATTTCCATTTAAATCTACTCTTAAATTATTCACAGGAGATGACAGTTGGAAAACCTGCTGTGCCCTGTCCTGGAAGCTAAAGGTCCCTGTGGGTTGTCTGGGTGATTCATGCGGTAATCTGATGAGGGGCACACTTCACTGCTCCCTGCTTTAGAACAGGACGCAGTTTCGAGCAGTTCTGCTCGCTGCTGTACGTGGTGTTTTTCCACCATTGTCTCTGTTCCTGTGCCTTCCGTGTGTGTCCCGCTCTCTGCCGCACCAGCCACCCCCTCTGAGTCTAGCCAGCCAGCACTGTCCCGTGGATTTCTAACTTCAGGGTCCTGCCTCTCTCGATCTCCCTCTTAGGTCTGACAGGGCAGACGAGCTCCACATGGAAATTAAAAGTCACAGTGTTCATTTGTGGCCTTTGAGGCCAAAAAGCTGATGGCACTTCAAATTAGTTCCTACTTTGGCTGACATTTTTCACAGATGGCGAGTAGAACAATCACACGCCTGATCCGGTTGAGGGGTTTGTCTAATCCTATCTCCTGTCCCGTGTAACAATTTTTATTAAACCAAAAACTCTCATTTCAGCTAAGCTCCCTTTTAAGGATGCCGATGTATACTGAAACATGAAATACTGTGTCTTTTGGCAAGGACCTTCTGAACTTATTCAGTCTATCCCTTTGACTCTTGTTAGAAACAGAAATAGATCTTTCCAAAGTCATGGGTATTTGATTTAGGAATTCCCAAGGGAGAGGACTCCAGAACTTCCCCTTGTGATATGTTCTGGTGCTTTTAGTTTTTATAGTTAACTTTTCCTTAATGTATTACTTAAATCATTTCTGAGATAATATAGAGTAATTTCTTGTCTTTTTGTCAGTAATGATGGGTTAGTGACCCTCAAGTGCTGAGAAATTGATATAAAAGAGGCAATCAATCATAAACCTGGTATAGATACACCCGAGGGTCATTATCCAGGGGCTGCTCCTCCAGCCACTTCAACCCTTGGGCTTCCATCCCAGTGGTGAAGGACAAGGATGCTGGCCCAGGACGCAGCTGCGACAAAGCCATTCTACGAAGGCTATGCATTTATTCTTCGAGCCGGCATTGACTCCCACTAAACATGTAATTTAAGCAGTCTTGTTTATCTGATTCCCAGTGCTGGAAGCTCAGCCATGGCAAAGTGGTAGGCAGGGAGCAGTTACTGGCACACGTGGTGACAGCAGAAGTTTCAGTTTGACAGCCTGACAGTGAGAGGGGCGTGGGGAAGCGCAGCACAGTGTGAGCATGGATCAAATCTGTTAAGCATGTCTGTTCGCAGGGTCTACGGAGCATGTGTTCCGTGGTAGATTTTCATGGGGGAAAAATGGTTAAATTAAGATGTTTTTGTTACTTTGAAGATGATAGCTGAAGTTATTTGAAAGAAACAATTATATTCTAAAAGTAGAGAATTTCCATGGCAGGGTTCTTGCGGAGATTAGCAATAATATGCATGCACCTCGTGGCACAAGGTAGCCATGCCCTGCTGCCGGGAGGATGTGTATGGCTCTTGACTTGATAGTCCTGGTAATTAAAATGTGTGCTTCATCGTAGTTGCTAAATAAATATAGTTTGAATGTATGCAATAGCTTCTTAAGAAGCCGATTTAGGATTTTCTAAGCTCATTGTAGTACGTATCTAGCATGAATAGTTAAAATCTAAATATTTCCCCCAAAGCTGATTTAAACCATTACATTCTCTCTTGGCCAATAGGAACTCTGATCCAGTTGTAAAAGTAGTTAATTTATTTGACATTCTTTTACATAAATGAAGATTTAATAATCAAGACCCAATATAACAGAAACATGGACTAGCTAGTAGACAGAGAATTGGTTATCATGTAAGTGTATCCCTAGATCTTGGGGTTTGTGGCAACACGGTTTCTGAAAATCCGCATAAGTGGACACAGTCTGAGGGAGAGTCACGGCTCTAGTCCGTGAATGGACCACTTACCATTTTTGGTTGCTTGGCAGTAAATATTCCTTTAGCCCCTCCCATTAGCTCTTTGCCATGTGCAGGGACGGGGTACTAGAGGAAAGCTCACTGGTTACTAATGACACCAGTTCATCCATGCTATTGTAATGTGTGCACACTCCAAGGAGGGGGCATTGAGAAAAAGCGCTGAACAGCACTTCTGGTATATAAAGAACAGCATAAGGTTTATTACAGAGCTTAGATGTTTCTAAATTAAAAATACAGCTACAGAATGTAGACAACTGGGAGGAGAGAATTGCGTTCATTGTTTGGGCTCTGTGGACCCTTTGAGTGTGCATAGATGGGTTTTGGGGCTCCCATTCACCTCTGAAATGGTAAACAGCATTTGGGGTGTTTCTGGATTTTCTGATGAGGTAGTCTTTTTTCTTTTTTTACTTTTCATTTTATATTTTGAGATTCTCAAAAAATGTCTTTCATTCAGAAAGCATATACCAGATGCTTGAACTCTGATGTTAGCCACTGGCGTTGTGCATAATTATATCATCTTTGCCCTTATAATAGTGGTCAGAGTAGAATTATCGTTCCAGTTAATAAGCGAAACAGGCCCAGAGCACTTGGCAGTGCAGCAAGCATCCCTGCTAAGTGTGAATCTCTGATCCCAGTGATGTCTGACACAGTCTGGTCCCAGTTACTGACTCCTGTATGTGACATTGGGTGTGACATACTTCCTCTAGGCCCAAGTTTCTCTAGCGGTAAATTGAAGGGCTTAAACTACATGACCTCTTAAGGACCCATTTGGCTTTTAAACTAAGTCTGTATGTGTGCCACCTGGGCTGTTTTGTAGCTTCACTCTTAGTAGTACCTGTCCTCTGTTGTCGTTTCCATGGTGTAGTATGAACTGCTCATCCTAGGAGCACTTCCAGATGTCCTGATTTTCTTCTACAAATGGTCCAGTCCCGGTCAGCTTGGAGAGCATTTTTTTAAAAAAATCTCAGTGAATTGAGTAGATGTATGATGCAAATTCCTACCTTTATAATTTTTAACAGGAGTTTATTTGTGATTGCAATTTGTTACTTTAATATCTTTGATCCATGCTGAATAAAGCAAAGTGTGATGGACCTAGTTCTCTACTTATCTGCCTTATTCCAAATAACACTTTGGGGAAGGAGATGTTGACTGAAGTCTGTGTGATGGAAAGTTGCGGGGACTTTAAACATTCCTAGGGCCTTGGAATTACAGTATGTTGGCCTTGGGTGACATGCTACACCCAAATGCATTGCAAGGTGTGTCTCTAAATAGTTTGCAGAGGAGTCTTAGGGCTAGAGCCTGCAGCTAATTGCCACTATCATAGCTCTGAGATGATGATTCTCCATGATAGGATAATCACTCAAGGCTGGAGAGGAATGACCCCCAGGAGTTGCCAGGGAGGGAGCAGAGGAGAGTCCTAGCCCCACACTCTGGCTGCTGGTGACAGGCGGGAGAGGCGATTACAGGTGCATAATGGCTGCTTTTCACCTTCGCTGAAAGCTGGGTGGGTGTTATTCCCTTTGGAAGTACATTTCCTCAGCTGATGGCATTCCTACATCCAGTTAGAAATGCTGGATATGTATATAACTATATCCTGTATTAAACTCCTTCTCAAAATCGCACTTGCAGAAGTATGGTCTGATAATTAACAAGCAGGTTCTTTCTTTTTATCCCCAGAAGTCTGTATTCCGCACAGACTTGCATACCCACAGCTTTGCTGGAGTTAAGAAGTTTGAGCTGCCACTGAAGTATTGACTGCGGAGAGGCGGAGTTTCCCGTCTCCAATGAGGTGCCTTTGGTGTCGCGAAAGCCTATCCTCTTTCGCGGGAGTGCTTGCTGTGTGATCCAAGCACTAGCCACGCCGCCTGTTTTATTGTTTGCGGAGTCCTGCGGCTCCCAGCGAGCGAGCGCTGCGCAGACGGGAAGGAGGCGAGTGGGCGGCTTATGATTCTGCGCGGTGCTGGGCCAAGTGAGCTAAACTCTGATTTCTCCGAGGAACCTGTGTGGGTGAACTTTAGACTGGGTGCCAGGCTTCGCGATCAATCTTTTCCTCCAGGGCGAGGAGCTCCTTCCTTCTGCAACAGCCGGCTAGCTCTCTGCCCTTGTGGGGAAGGATGCCCGGGAGCGGAGTAGGATTACAGTTTGGGATGCTGGGGACACGCCAAAGAGTCCGAGTGCCTTGGTTCTGTTCTTCGCGAAGTCCCGATAAGTGCTCCTGAAGTGAACACCCCGCTTCATTTTTGAAATTGTACTTTCATTTATTTTGATGTTGTGGCTGTGGATATCGCTGATCTAGAAACTGAGTACCACAGTGTGCCTAGGGGGAAACATTTTTTCCCCCCCCTCTTTCTTAACCCCTTATTTTCCTTTTCTTTTTAATTGGGTGACACAGAAGCAATCTTTTTGCATGATGCTGTGCCTGACGCTCAACACTGTCTGAGTAAGTGGGAAGCGACAGGCCCCTGTGAAGGACCTGGACCATTTTAAAACACGGAGCTTTTTGTTTGTGGAGCCATCCTTTGTCTCTAGGAGATTTTGATGTGAAAGAAGATGAAAAAGGAACGCTCTTCAGGTTCCTTCAGACTCAGGCCCCATGCAGGCTCTCTCTCACGAGCTGTGAGTTGGATAAATTTCTCCTCCCTGTCCAGGCAGACAAAGAGGCTGTTTCGCAGTGACGGAGAGCTCTCGGTCTGTGGGCAGCAGGTGGAAGCAGACGATGAGAACTGGATATACAGAACCCAGCCCAGAAAAGGTGACTTGATTTTTTTTTTTTAATTCAGACATTTTCTGAAGTTTGTTATGTAGAAGTCTTTGTTTCTATCACTGATTTCCCTTCGTGATTTTTGCCCCAGCTAGGAGTTTCTTTTTTATTTGTTTTTGTATTGGAGTTAAGTGTCATTCATTTGTTACGTGTCTAAAATAAAAATGCTCTTTCAGCTAGATGCAGCTTGAGATTGTATCCTTCTAAGAAGGATAAAATAGCTGTTATTTGTTCCTCAAGCACACCCGCTTCCTTCTTCAGATCCACATGCTCATGTGACTTGCGAAAAGTTCAATGGTAAACCACCATCAGAGAATCTTCTGCTCTTGCAACGATGGGGTTAGACATGGACACTGACACTGAGAGAACTTTGGGAATCAAGGATAATCCTCTTGCATCTTTCTTCTAAGAAGATTGATGAATTACACCAACACTTGAATTAAACAGGTGTTGGGCTGTGACACTGGGGAAAATGAACACACCCAGGTGCTTACCCTTGATATCTCAGCCAAAAGGAGTCACTGGATTTCTGTCAAGTTTCTTTTCAGACCAGTGTTGGTCTCTGTTCTCAGGATTAGCATGTTTTGCCTCCCTCAAGGTGAGGAAAAATACCACTCCTGCTGGGAGAGAGGGAAATACTTCAATATTCCTTAACACACCCCTATTTTGTATTTAGAATTGCTGAGTTCTTCCTGTTAGAGTGTGTAGAGACTGAATTGTTAAGCTTTAAAATGGTTTCTCCATTCGGTGCAGTGGAAAGCCCAGTAGGGGAGCGCTATTTAAGTATTACAAAGGGACCTAGTCCAGACATTCCGCGTGATTGTGTTTTCCCTGTTTATCACATTCTTCCTTGTGCCAAGAGAAACCTCGCTGGACTCTTTCAGAGACCTGTTCTTCCCCCTCTTTTGGGAAGCAAAACTGCTGAAATGTGAGACAATCAACTAAGTTAAATACGTGCTTAAGAGTACAGTAATTATATGCACACACTGAGAATTAAATGCAACCCTTCTTCAGGGCTAATGTGTGTTAAATCATTTGTTCTTGTCTATTAAGCTATTGCACTAGAGGGACTAGTTAATACTTTTTGAAGATGTGAGCTGTTTATTATGTCAAGGAGGTGGTCAACAGTGATCTACTCATTTCAAGCCGTATAATGTGGGTTTTTAGTTCAGGTGCTGTATAAACTGCCAGGCTTAGAAAAGGCATTTGTGCTTTCTGGCTGGAGTTGTGTAGTTTAGTAGTCTGTGAACTTTACTTTTCTAAATCAGGAATAAGCTGTGGTTTTGGTAAATGGTTGGGTTGTAATGTTTGAAGCAAAAATGTTTGAAGGGTGGATACAGTAGTACTGTGGTTGCAAGAGGGTGTAGTTTTGATCCCTTTGGTCTTTGTCGAAGGTTGCTTTTTAGGACTTGTTTTACTTTAAGTCAACTGCTGTCAAGTTTCTGTTAAAGACTGTGTACATGTGAACATGTGACTTTAGGATTTCTATTGTAGATGAATCATCTAAATTAACATTAAAAGAAAGAGAGTGAATTTGCATGTATAGTTTCAGTTAGGAAATAAGACAAATACTGTACACTTGACTTATGGAAAATAAAGAAGTCATTGTAAAGGACAGGGTGACTTGTGAAGTGAAGGAAGAACTTGCTAAGATAATAATACCAAATATTGTACCCGTTATCCCTTAATGTAATAGGGGACATAGTAGCCTCATGAAGATAAATAGGGACATAATACAGTGCATAAGTTTATATGGTTTTTTAGAAATAATTGAGCATAAGTAATATTATCATTCTTGACATATGGAGTTGGAATCCTTAAAAAGCTGCCTATAGGTAAAAAATTCAGTGTTATAGTTTATGTTCACATTTGACCTACAAAAGAAAACTGGCTTCCAACTCTGACATATTGTCTCAGAGGCATGTTATAGCAGTTGATCTTTATTCCATGTAACTCTTTCCTTTGGAGAAATGCAGAAGTGACACTTGTTTACACTAGCAGATCAAAAGAGGAAAAGTCTGGAAGAAAAACTATACAGATTGAAGTTCTTTCTTAAGTGCATCTGATAAGCTGAAACCCTAGCAAAGAATGTCGGTCAGTGCTAAGAATGGCCACATCAGGATTTGGTTGTGAATAAATATGCATTGGAAGACACACTGGTGTGGCGGAAATGTGTAACATCTTTTATATCTGTCTCCCCAGATCGTGTGGATCCTAATCCACCTTCCTTTCAGTTTACTTTCCAACCCTCCTCCCTTACATTAACATTTTTTGATTTATACAGATTTCTAAAATCCTGCTCTCCCTCCTCTCCTCCCCCCCCCCCCCACCGTCAAGCAGTGATAGCCAGAGGTAGGGCAACTTTAGCTTAACAAGCCGGCCTCACATCAGCGGTCCCCCATGGGATCTCTGGTTGGCGGGAGTCCGGTTCTGCAGCCTCCTGGTCTTCTCTCTCTGCAGCAGCTGCCGCAAGGCCACCTGCTTGCCTGCTCCCTGCCCACTGTTTCCCGGTATCATTGCTTTGCACCATTAGCCCTCTCACTTCCTACTATCAGTGCGGATAGTATGTTGTAAAAGACACACATTCATTTTCTAAGAGAGAAGGTCTTTTCATAGAGAATTTCTGTGCTACAGTGCTTATCAGGAACATCAAAATAAAGTTTTACAATGATTACCCCTATGGATTTCTATCAGTACAACAAATCCATAGCTTTACAATTTAATGTTGTCCCTTATAGTCAGGAAACTAAAAATAAAATTACAATGCTTGAAATTTCTTTGGGAGTATCTTTTTATAAGATTAGAAACTACTAATATATATGTTTCTACTTAGACTACTATTCCTGAGCTTAAAAAGCAATTAGAAGATACATATTGTGGGCAGGGCGCGGTGGCTCACACCTGTAATCCTAGCACTCTGGGAGGCCAAGGCTGGTGGATCGCTCAAGGTCAGGAGTTCGAGACCAGCCTGAGCAAGAGTGAGACCCCGTCTCTACTAAAAAAAATAGAAAGAAATTATCTGGACAACTAAAAATATATATATAGAAAAAATTAGCCGGGCATAGTGGCGCATGCCTGTAGTCCCAGCTACTTGGGAGGCTGAGGCAGAAGGATTGCTTGAGCCCAGGAGTTTGAGTTTGCTGTGAGCTAGGCTGACACCACGGCACTCTAGCCTGGGCAACAGAGCCAGACTCTGTCTCAAAAAAAAAAAGATACATATTGTGGCTGGGTGTGGTAGCTCATGACTGTAATCCCAGTGCTTTGGGAGGCTGAGATGGGAGGATTGCTTGAGGCCAGGAGTTAGAGACCAGCCTGGGAAACATAGCAAGACTCCATCTCTAAAAAAAAAAAATTCCCTGGGTGTGGTGATGCATAACTGTAGGCCTAGCTACTTGGGAGATTGAGGCTGGAGATTCAATTGAGTCCAGGAGTTCAAGACTGCAGTGAGCTGTAATTGTGCCAGTGTACTCCAGCCTGGGTGACAAGAGTAAAGCCCTGTCTCAAAAAAAAAAAAAAAAAAGATACATATTTATATGTAAGAAGCAATCACTAGTAAACACCTGTATGTTTTCTTTTGTTACACCACATGACAAGTTTCAAAACTCTCTGTATTGACATTTGTACTCAGGGAGATAAGAATGAATTGGGTAAGAGTGATTATTAGTTCTTATATTCCTAGTGTGATATGACCTACTACAATAGCAGATGATGCTTTGACTTATTTAGCGATAAAATCAAGGGTATGAGTCAGTATCTTCTGTGTAGTTAAAAAGTGGAATCAGTTGTAGATGAGACAGTATGTAACTTTCTATGTGGAGTTGTGAGAGCATTGACTGGAGGAATTATTGCTGAGTACTGTGTGCAGAATGTAAAGAAAGAAAGCACACAGGCCCTGAAGTCAGGGAGTTCAGACTTAAATGGAGAAGCAGATAAGAAGTCTAAAGGGGAATTAAAGAGAAAATGTAAGATGATTGTGAAAAAGTGTAACTGGAATGACCTAGATGAGAAGGTCCAGATAAAGGTACTTTATCTGGAACATTTTCATGTTTTACATGGTTTTATGGCTGTTACCATTTAATAAAACACGATTTAACAAGTACCTGCTTCTTTTGCAGCGCTCACTGTGGAAGATTCTCAAGGAAAACTAATGACTAGTATGTTTATTCTGTGCTTTCCCTTTCTTGCTCGCTCAAATCAAACCAAAAGAGGAGGAATAACAATGGGGTGTCCTCTCATTGAGCCGAGTATGTTTTGTTGTGGCCCCAGCTCTCTGTTTAGCTAGACAGAGTCATGATTGATGATCTTGGTATTGGCAGATGGAGAGGGTCATTGACATGCAAACCCTTGTTTAAAACAATGTTTTCATCATTTCCTTCTGGACTTTATCATTATGGACTAATAACATTACCTGATTTGAATCATTTGAATGTCAGGGCCCTTCCTTCCCAGCCACTACAAAAATGGCCAGAGATAGCCTTACTAGGTGTCAAGGGTAATGAATAATCCATACACTAGATAATCAATCTTGAGTGTTGGAGTTGGCTGTATTTAAAGTAATTTCATTCCAATTTCTCCCCTCTAATAAAATAGTTGCAGAGAACAAGATCCTTGTGTATAATTAGGTTAGCAGTATTTCAGATATTACAATGGAGAAAAATGACATGGAAGTCTAAAAGCAGCAAGGTCAAGAGTCAAGATCCTGTTTCCATGTAAATAGCTGTGATTTATTTTTGATAATACAATCTTTAAAATCATGGGACTTACGAATCACTTCTTTATGGCATCAAGGAAGCCTAAAAAATATTGGCAAATATTGTCAAAGTAGCATCCCAAATTTATGAGTAAAACTAGATAAATAAGTTTTCTTTATTCTGAGGGTTACTCTGTATATCACAAAAATAGCTAAATGCTTTTTATCCTGGTGTCTTAACAAAAGAGACCAGTGAAGGTAATGTTTTCCCAATTACTTCCTACTGAAGTTGAATTCTGTGAAAGAGACAGACAGCGAATGCCACTTAGTATTTTATCTGGTCCATCGAGACTGCCCTTTATTGACCTTTGATTATTTTTTTTCTTTCGAACTTGGGAACCTCTATTATCTCACTGCCTTGTTTTATTACAAAAATGTCTTTATTTGGTAATTAAATTGTTGAAGTTGTATTGAAATGATTTTATCTAATATCCTTCTTTTATTAGTTTAAAAAATTTGTGGGTTTGTTTTGAGAATTAGACACTTATTTAGATTACTAGAAATAGAGTGATAAAAGTAACTCATTGTCAGGGTTTGGGTTTGGAAGTGAGTAACCTGTGTTCTTTTCCATTGAAATATAATTGCTGAGCTGCGGAAACTTTTTTTGAAATTGATCTTTACAAATGGTTATTTTAAAAATAATTTAAAAGACCCTGCATGTTAATTTGGGTTAATTTTTATAAGTCTTTTGCAATTGTTAAAGAATGTGTTTTATTTCCATGTGATTTCAGGGTTTTTTTTTTTTTTTGGTTTAACTATAATATTTTCTATCAAATTAGAGTTTTTAAAAAGCTATGATGTACCCTATCAAATACTTTAGTTAATGCCATTCTCATCAGTTTTATCTCCTAAGGATCTGCTGTGTTTGCACCCATCTGTCCATCCTTATAGAGCAGGCTCTCATCAGCCCTTACTTGGACTTCTGAATGGTCTCTTATCCTCTCTTGCTATTTCCATTCTTGTACCCCTTTGATCCGTCCTTGAGTCTATCTACACTGTGACCAGAATGATTTTCCTAAAATACAAATGTAATTGGGTCACTCTTCTGTGGCTCCCCTTTGCCTACAGATATGAAGCCCATAGCATTTAGGAGGGCGTGAAACCCTATGCCATCTCCCTCCTCCCATGCCCTGTAGAAATAGCAAACAGATTCTATCACAACTCTAGAAATCTGTATCTCCTATTGCCTCCCATTCCCATTCCCTGTGCCAGGATGCTCCAATCCCCTCCTCTGCCTACTGACTTCCTACTTAACCTTAAAAAGTGAAGTCTTCCCTGATCCCCTAAGGGCAGAACTAATTACTCCCTTCTCTGTTACTTCTCTACCTTCATCGTCCCTGTGTAATTGCATTTATCATACACTGGATTATACTTATTTGTTTACTTGTCTGTGTCTTGAACTAGACTGCGAACTCTCTTAGGACAGAGGCTAGACCTATATATCTTTTTTTATCCCCAAGGCTAAGTGCTCAATAAGTGCTTGCTGAATGGGTGAACATGACCTATCTGGGTCTTTGTTAACAGTGCTATTTGCACAGGCTAACGTGCCAAACAAATGCTTTCTGAATTTGGCTCAAAGAATGGTGGGTTCTAGGTAGCATTGTGAGCTTATTACCAGTGCTCCAAACTCTGAACTGTTTTGAGTGTAGCAAAAGAGAGGGTTCCGTTTGTGGGAACCCGTTTGGTGACAGCCTGCTATTTACTGTTGTACCACTCAAGCTATGCTTGTATCAAACATTTTGTAAAAACATTTGATCCTGACTGTTTTGACCAGGTAGTAAAGTTGCCGTTAGTGAACAGAGAGGAGGTATGGAATCGACGAAGCCGGGCCTGAGGAGGAGAGGCTGCCGGGTGCTATTGCAGTCTTCTCTGAACCAGTTTCCCTGCTTCCACCTTTGTGTTCTCCCCAACCCACCCCAGTCAGGCTCACTGTAACACAGCAGCCTCGATGACCCTATTAAACACCAAATATAAGTCATGCCATGTAACTTTGCTGCTTGAAACCCTTCGGTGGCTTTCCTTCTCAGGCAGCTTAATAACCACGCCTTGATGGTGTTCACTAAGGTCCTCTGTGGTCTGCCTCCCTCGGCCCATTGCCTCCCCACACCTCCCCCTCACTCTCCTCTACAGCACACTGGGCTTCTTACACTTGACCTTCCCCTCTACCCAGAGCCCCAGCGGTGTGCCTGATTCCTCCCTCACCTCCTACAGGTCTTTGCTCACAAGTCATCTTAGTGACCATATCTAAAATGGTCACATCTTACCCTCATCCTGCTCTGCTATCTCACACCTCTATTTTTCTCTAAAGTACTTGTCACCATCTAATACACTATGCACTCTATGTATTTATTTTTGGTGTCATCTATCTCCTCCAACTAGAATTTAACCTCCAGGATGGCAGATTTTTGTCTGGTATATAACAGGTGTTCAATAAATTGTAGTCGAAGGAATGAGTGAATCATGTGAAGAGCAGTAGGTCAGGACATCTGGGTGTTTTGCTCTGTCACTTGCTAATTGTATGACCTGGACCAAATCACATGATCTCTTTATGCTCTAGTTTTCATTTCTGTTAAATGGGGTAAATGCTCTATTCATCATGTATATCAGTAGCAAGTACAGTTTATTTATTGAATAAATGAGCGTTTGTTTTATAGATACACTGTCAGCCTACAAATTGGATCTGGTTGTATTTAATGATATTGGCCATTGAGTTGGCAATCTCTTCACTACCTATTGTTACTATAATTGTTCAAAAAATATCTTTCTCTTAGTACAGAATATACTAACTAGTATGTTGAATTTTTAATGTAGAAATAAATGTCTTTGGAGTACTGTATGACCTAGGCAACTCCAGTGGAAGCTATCGCTTCCTTTACATAATCCTTCACGGAATTCATACCTCAGTGTTTATGTCAAATCCTGAAATGATTAAAATACTAAGTTGAAAGTTATATCTGACTCAGTCAACCCACCGATAAGTATTAACAATAGCTAGTATTTAGTGAATGCTTACCATGGCTAGACACTATTATTAACACTTTACGTGAATTAACTCATATAATAAATGTAGTCTGGCTATCATATGAGTCCAATAAAAATAATAGTTTGCTATATACGCAAAGAAGGATCAGATCATTGGAACCAAAAACTGGGCAGAGAAACTTAGATGTGGCAAGATAGGAAACGAAGTACAATTCTTCAGAAGGAGAAATGGCATTGAAAATACTTAGGGTGTTTTGGGGTCATGGACGCAATCACTTTTGGTTTAAGGGCAAATACTCTGCTTTGAGAGTATTTGGGTATGTGCTCCACACCTCTCCTGGGTTTGAAGCTCTTTGGAGTTTAACCTGTGTCTTATCCAGTGTCTTGCACTTTGCAGATAGTAAGCAAATATCCGTTGCATGAATACACAGTCAAAGCAATGTTGAAGGAGAACTTCTCTAGTTATAGCGTGCAGAATGGATTGGAACATTAGGGACGAGAACCAGGTCATCTAGGAGCTGTAGGAGTTGAGAACAAAGTGCTGGTTGAAGTGATTATACAGGCACGTGAGGAAAAGCAGTTCTGAAACTACCGACTTTTATGTTAGGCTGTCCTTATTAAGGAAGTCACAGGTTTTAATACTTGTTCCTATAGCAACAGCATCTGTGATTTTCAAAGGTGTAGTTACACTTTTTCTAGCTTTATGAAATATGGGTAGTCCTCACCTTATATTTCTAATCTTCCTAATTAAAGATGATGTTTATGACGACCACCGTCTTAATAAATGTGATTAGAAAACTTATGTATAATTATCGTACATGCTGTTCATCTACACAGTGTGCATGGCGCAAGGCCTGGGGAGCTTGAATATGGTTGAGGTGATCTACAGTCCAGCCCTTTGCAGCGCGTACCACACCTCTCCTCTATACCATTAAATTTCCAGCATCTCTGAGCGTTTACTATCATTTCATGGCTGATGTTTGATGACTGACTAGTTGTCATAGCTATTAAACTAACACTTAGTTCTTGCTAAAACCCATCACTGCACTGACTGCATCACACTTTGGATATTTAAACGTGTGATAAATGGTGAGCGTTTGCCCAGCCAAGTGGTTGTCTGAGACCACCTCCCAACTTGGGGGTTTTCAGGGCAGGATTTGTGAGCAGGCTTCCCAACTGGTGCTTCCTCTGCCCTTTGCTAGACTCAGTCCTAGTGTCCAGGTGCATGTTTGGGTGTGTGTCTCCTGTGGGTGGCACATCGTGGGTTCTCATGTTTTGAGAGCTCCTATTGCCTCGTAGGCTTGATGTAAAGTAACTTTTTGAGAAAGCCAAACTGAGGAGCTAGTCTCTCCTCCATTCAATGTGAAAATGGCTTAAATTGTGAGGTTGTCTGGAGCAACCAGGCCTATGGGGCCTTTCCTAGAGCAGGCACTTATTAGAGCAGTGGGATGAAGAGGGACTCTATCTTGCCATTTTTGTGCCCTCTTATTTTTTAAAAAAGACTGGGTTGGGGGTGGTAGTGAATGGAAGATCCTGGAAGAAGGTGGCAATACACTGGAGGGCAGAGGAGGGGATAAGCTATAAGGAAAGAAGAGATAGTGAGTGTCCATCCTTCTCTGTCCTGCCTCCCCTTTGCTAAGAGCATTTTGATCTCATTCCTAAGTCAGTAAAATGATGATCTGTGGACACTTAGTCAGGTTTCTGAATATGCTGCTGGCATGACTGATTGTGTGCTTGCAGTATTGTAGGTCTGTCTGTTTTTAAGACTTAGCTTCATAAAGTTTCTGTACATCCTTGGAAAAAGGTGTGGAACAAGGATAAAGGCTAACCTATTCACTGGTTAAAATCATTTTAGTAATACAAGTAAATTATTGTCAGGTTTGGGTTCAACATATGTTTACCTTTCTTGAAGGAAAATTCGTTTGTAAGTAAAATCCACACGGAACTGAGACTTCAATAAACTGTATCACTTGCTTTTTGTCTTTTCTAAACTTGAAAAGAGAAAATGAAAATCAATCATATTTGATTCGGTACAGTTCCCTTGCCCTCTAAGGTTCTCTTTCACTCTGTAACTAGAAACGCCTCGGCTGAAGTAGAAACTGGGTATCTGGTGTTTCTGGATTACATTTTGAGATAAACCAGAATTCTTACCTGAACACAGGTGTGTACTGCTTTAGTCTTGATTGGTTGGGGATTCTTTTACAAAGCATACAAAAGGCAGCTTGTGAATTTACCTTGGTGGGCGGTTGCAGCTGGTGCTTGGTTTGGTTGCTGTGATCATTTTGCCTGGTAGTTATTTATTTACATAATTTTTTTTCACCAACAGAAAGTACACAGAGTGCTTTTACTTCCTGGAAAAAGAACTTTGATTTTTACCTTAAGGTATTTACAGTTTTATTGCTGAGTTAATCAACACACTCCATTCCTGCTGTAAAAAGATGTTTTTAATAATTTTCTCCTTGCTAGCTTCCCAAGTCCAATTCTTTGTGTTTAAGTCTGCATGCCTGAATGTTGTTCTGTCCTAGGGATCTTAGTTCTGTTTCATTTATAAGCAAATTTGAGCCCCCTTGTCTCATTTGTGTGCTGTTGATGCTCTGTGAGCCGAGGAGGTTGGGTTTCTCTTCTTCCACATTCCTTGGGATCATCAGACTTTGGTTACCTCCCAGTACTCTGGAGTATGTGTTGGTTTATTCAGTTGATCTATGTTCTTATGTCGCTGTAGCCAGGGAAAGCTTATGCCACTGACTTTAAAAATCTTGAAGGCTGTGTTCCAAGTTCACCTAATAAAGGCCTGAACAAAAATCCAATTAGTAAATTTTTCTCTAGTTTCTGAGGAAGTTACGCTAGTTTTCTCCACAATAAAATGTTTGTTTCAAATGGGGGAAAGAACCTTCTACAAGGAACTATGGTGTGAATGTTTTGAGTTTTTTGGTGCTCAAAAAGTTTAATTCCAGTTTGTTTTATAAGTCAGAGACTTAAAAGTTTGGCTTGTGTCCAGAGTAATAAATACACTTTGCATTGGTTCTCAGTCCACCCTTGGTGCGTGTGCGCGTGCGCGCACACACACACACACACACACACACACACACACACACAATACTCTGTGAAATTGCTTTACCTTCACTGCATGTCTACATGTGATACTCTGTCTTCTCTTCTGTTTTATTCTATTCTAGTAAGCAGAAAATGTCATTCCTGACTTACAAACCTGATTTTATGACTCTCCATTAGGTCACAGCCTTCAGTTAGCAAAATAGTGCTTTTAGTAGACTTCACTTCTTTCAGTAGGGTTTTATTATGCTTGCGTACCAGATAGCTTTTCCCCAATATTTAGATATTGCAAGCTGTGATGGAGTTTCTGTGGATAATGCACTCCTGTCTTGGTGTTGTAGAAAGGCCTGGCACACCAGGAGTACCTTGAGATATACTGCAGATTAGTGGTGCATCTCAGAAAACCATCTGGTCCAAAAACCCACTTACGACTCTGAGCACCTAAGCATTCCTCCACTATGGTAAGTCCTTTTCTGGGTGTCCCTCTGAGCCCCTAGTCCAGGACAGGCAGGGTGTAAGGGGCAATGCTTGAAAACCAGCAGCAGGACTGAGTGATTGTGAACCTGTTGTCTGCTGCAGCCCAGTGTGGGAGGGCCTGCTGCGCATGCAGGCTGCTGCCTCGCACCTGCTGGCCGGCCCAGGGAAAGCTCATGAGCAGCAGCCTCTGACCGATGTCTGCCTGATTTCTCCAGGTTTCTCTGTCATTGTGCTTCCCGGCCTACTGTTCATTCCATTTTCCCACAGGGGAAAATGAGTTGTGAAGTTTAGTCCATTTAACATTACTTTTGAATTATTGGACTCTAGCCTGTTTGTATCGGAGGTCCTATGTCTCAAATGGAAAAAAAGCAGTGTTTTCCTCGAAACATAAAGTTATCATTGTGAAAAACAAGTGATTGGTTAGAGATACTTTTCTAAATTGTGATCATATAGACTAGATGTTAGCTTCTATATAATGTTAGAGGAATATATGCCTTTTACTTATTTGTATTTCCATGTAACAGAAACTTGCCTAATCATTCATCTTTCAGAATTCTAAAACAATTCAAAATATCTTTTATGAATATTTTTCTCCAATATACTCTATGTTACAGAGCCTGTTTATAGGTCAGGGTTTGCACAGTACTCACATATGGTCTTATTTCATCATGATTACAGTCCTGTGAGCTGGGCAGGACAGGTGACATTGCCCCTTTTTGTGGTGAGAAAGCAGTTCTTGAAAGATTAAGTTACTTGCCTGAAGCCATATAGGTAATTGGTATAGACTGGATTTGAATCCACTATTTGTGACTTAGTCCCACACTCTTTCCACGACACTGTGCAACAACTCTGCTCAATTGCAGAGTACAGTTTAGTTTTGATGCCTTGGTGTCATTTAGAATAGTCATTGAACCTTGTACTAATCTGGCGGTGCCCTGGTGGCTGTTGAGGTTTGCAAGGATCTCTGCTTTGGCACAAAGTGGGTCTCCACTACAGTGTCCTTTAACTTCTAGTGACTGTGTTGTATTCTGCTTTTACTGTAAGGCTTTCTCTTTTCACTGTGTTCTTGTGCCTGCCTCTTGTCTATGGTTTGGTGTTATAATTTGTTACCTTCTGTGGAGGGTCCGGGCAACCCAATTTATTGCAAGAGTATTTACTGGAAGCCTACACAATCCTGTGAGTGATGCTGTCTGGTCAGAGGCCATTTTGACTAATTGCTTCTTTGCTGTATTTTGAGTGGTTAAGTATTTTGATCAGAAAAGTGATCTCTCAGTCTCTCAATAAGTAGATGTTACTGTAAAATGTAAATGTGCTTTTTTTTTTTTATCTTTATCATCTGTTGGCTTTTCTTTTTGGTACAGTTGAATCAAGTACATGTTTGTGTTACTGTTATGGACTTGTGACTGTATTTGGGCATCCCAGTTCTTTTTGTAAACATTAAATTTTAAACACTTCTATAAAAATCACTCCAAGTTTTCAAGTAGGATAACCATCTACTGCATTATTTCACTTAGTAAGCAAGTAGAGCTTTTAAGCTTTGGTTTTACCATTAACCACTTTCTCTAATAACATGTTGATTCTCACTCCCTCTCTTCTCTCCCTCTGATATTTGTACACCAAATATATTTACTCATTTTTCATATAGTTGAAATTGCCTCACCAAAGCTTCTGTTTCATGTCTTTCTTCACACTCTCTGCTTTTAAAAACTCAAGAAATGGTGAAGATAAGACATTTCTATTATTGAAAACCAATTGTACTCCACTAAACATCTTTGGCCAAATACTTTAAATGACACTTGATCATCATTAATACAATGGAAATGATATAAAATGATACTGAAAAAGCTGATCTGAGTCTCTGTTTTTCTGTGAATTTCTTAATAAACCACTAATGTCCTAGTATGCAGAACTCACGTGACCTTTTAGTAGTCTGTTTTGGAACTCTGTAATTCCCCTTTGCATTCTAGGCCCACAGTGGTGCTCAACGATTTACATAGAGGAAACATACAAAAACGTTTGAATGCAATTCAAGTTAATTGAAAGTGGAGAGTTAAAAAAAAATTCTGTGATTCAAGAAATGAAGCTCAGAGAAAAGTAACAATTTTAAAAAGTATTGTTGTCCTTTCTTCCATTCTCCAAACACTGAGGAATGACAAAAGTTGCTCACTCCTAATAAGAAAAGCTTTTGGTACCCAATATGGTACTCTGTGTTTTGGTTGTAAAATCTCAGAGACAGTGACAATTTTAAAGATGTCTTCTTTTCTGACGAAATGAAAATTCAAAGAATCTTGACTGTTTCATATTTACCTAATTGGAGAAACCGACTTTAATAATTATTTAGAGAAGAATTTAATTGGAGCATTGACTGCATATTTTCCTGTCAGTGCCATTTGAGAGCATTTTAGTAAATATTTATATATAGTTTCTAAATTGAAAATATGAAGGGATCCAAGTAGAGTTACCTTAACAACAAGACTAAGGTGTTAGGGCTGGAAGAAACCTCAGAGATAACCCTGTCTGGTCTATTGTTTGACAAATAAAAAGGAAGGATCCAGAGAGGTGAGTTAGCTTGCTCAAGGCTGCATTCCCTGCAGGGGTGCAGGGTGAGGCCACATCCTTACGTTCCTTTCTCCCTCTTAAACGGTATTGAGCCTATGCTTCTTTCTATTCGTTTCTTTAATTTTGACATTCCTGACTGCCCCGTGAAGGTCAAGTGACAGATTCCTTTGCTGACCTTACAGAGCAGGCTTGGAAGCTTTTTATTCATTACGTGTCATACAGAAAGTTTTCTAAGCAGGTGTGCAGAAGACAAGCAACTTACTAACAATAGAAAAGGGAAAAGGGGAGGAATATCAGCCCTGAAAATAGGGTCTCTGACCGCTTTTATTCCACTCAAGGACAAAATTCATTCAGTTTTCAAAGAATGAAAGAGGAAAACAAAAATAGAAACAAAAACATACTAACAACCCAAAGGGCCCCAGGCTTCCGCTGTTCTTTTGTATGAACTGAAGTCCCTAGAGACAGTTGATAACTTCATAGAGCTGTCAGAAGTACACCTGCCTCAAAAGCAATAAATGCATTTTAAAACTTAGTATTCTATTGTTGACATGTCCCTTTTTCCCTCTTGAGTGACTATAGATTTATTATAGTTAATAACTGAATTTACAGGGATGCATTAAATAAAAGTGGAACAAAAGTAAATCTTAGCCATTACAACAGAATTGTAAGTTACTTCTATTAGAACTGTATTGACATTAAGCGAGAGAGAGAGAGAGAGAGAGAGAGAGAGAGAACAAAAATAAAAAAGGAAAGGAAAAGGCTCAGATTATGTTCTGCATGATGAAAGAGGAGGGTCAGAAGAGAGCTGTTTTTGCGGGATGCACCGTACTCTGCGAATCTTGTAACTCTGTGATTATCATGCATCGTGGCAAGACTCCACCCCTGAAATTGGTCTGACAGTTTGAAGAATCATTTTCTTACTTATTTTTAAACTCCTAAGGACAGGGAAAAAGACTGAAAGAGCCTAAATGCTGTGGTTTCCTCAAACCATTATCTTTGTAAATCCTATGGGTCCTGAAATAACTCACTATTCCTGAAGTTTCAGACTGCCTCACTACTCAGAAGACTTGGCACTTGAAAGGGAAATGATTAGCTCCTTCCTTGAAGTGTTGGCACCAAGGTTAAAGTGAGTCAAAAGTTGGTGAAGGTGGGGATTTTAGAAATAAGCTACCTTTTTAATAGAAATTCTGTGGTGCTTTATAGAACTTTGAAGTTTTTTTCAAATATCTAGTTGGCTTCAAAACAAAATGTTTTAAATTTATGTGTCTTAAATAATATAAATATTAGAGTAATGTATTCAGTTATCTATGCAGAAATTATCAGGAGTCTAGACATTAAACTATATCTAATGGGATTTTATCTTTTTGCTTGATGATTAAAAGCAGTTATGGTCCAGTTACCCTCTCTGGTTATGAGATTATGTTTTATTAAGACATAAACTGTGGCAGAATTTGTGGTCCTTCTGGTTGGCAGGTACATGAACTTGAATAATTCTGATTTGTAGACTGACTTCTCTTAAGAATGATTTAGGGCTGGGCTTGATGGCTCACGCCTGTAATCCTAGCACTCAGGGAGGCTGAGGTGGGAGGATCATTTGAGCTCAAGAGTTGGAGACCCGCCTGCGCAAGAGCGAGAGCCCATCTTTACTACAAATAGGAAAAATTAGCTGAGCGTGGTGGTGCACATCTATAGTCCCAGCTACTCGGGAGGCTGAGGAAGGAGGATGGCTTGAGCCCAGGAGTTTGAGGTTACAGTGAGCTATGATGATGCCACTGTACTCTATCCTGGGGCAACAGAGCAAGGTTCAGTCTCAAAAAAAAAAAAAGAATCAATCAATGATTTAGGGATGGTGATTTTGTGGGGAGAGGTGTTCTACCTGTTTCTATAGTTGAAAGTTGGTTATATTTTTTTACTTCCTCAGATTACTCAGATGCTTAGGAGAAAATGACAGAAATGGCCTCTTTATTTTAGATTACTTTTTTTGTGGGGGAGAGAGGTTCCCACTGGTCTGTGTATCATGGGAGTCAGTCTGTCCAGGAGCACATTGATGAAATATATCGCATGAAAGGACATGATGCTGTATCTTTCCTGTGAGATTATTTTTATATACTTTAACCTTGACACTCCAAAATATAATGTACATATATTAGGCATAGTGAGAATGGCCAAGCTGTAAGTGAATAAAATTTACACTCTAATGGTTTTGTTTTTCTCTCCTGTAATACATTTCATTGTGAATTCACTGCTAAAGGGGATTTGGGGTCATTATTATGACATCTCTTGGTATCCTCCCTCCAGCTGGCCATACTGCGTCAATATTCTTGTAATAGATACTTCCAGAAAAATTCTCTTTTTTTTGTTTTCCACTTCCGTCATCCTTCAAATATTTAATTCAGGCAGAATGAGTGTAGGAAAAACTGCTTTCTGAGTGTGCTCTGCTAAACCCGCCTTGGGAGAGAATGGTGTCTGTGTTTGGAAATCAGACTCTTCAGACTATTAACCTTTAAAGAAATGATGATTTATAAGTACTCCACCAGAAAGCTTAACTATTAATGATTAGTCATTTTCATTTAATAATGAGTTTTATAATGAATTGCATATAGGGAAAATCGTGTCCATTTATTTAATTTTAGGGAATATGTTAGGTATTTTATGACTTTTCATAGGAATCAGTATGTTGTTGATGTGTCTCTTGCACGTTTTATACACTTTCCACTGACTATTTGCTTGTGGATGAAATAGTGAAGTAATAATAATTCTGGCTTTATATGTTTATGCTACAAACATTGATCACCTATCACGTTGTAGGTACCCTGCACAGCACTGGAAGTTAAGTGTAAATGAGCAAGTCCCTGCTTTAGGAAACTCTCATTTTAGGTGGGCAGAATTGTAACCCCATGACAGCTGCATGACTAAAGAGCCGTGGGGACATCGTGCAAGGCTGAGATTGATTCTGCTGCGGGGAGGAGCTGGGTTAAAGGAGGCTTCAGAGAAGTGATAAGCAGGGTGTGGTGGTACAAAGCCCCATGGAACACAGCACAGAGAGTGCTGAGTGAGCCACTTAGGAGGACATCTCTAGAATAGTTTGGAAAAAGAATTGAATCCAAGTCCAGAAGGGCCTTTATTGCTAGATGGGGAGTTTGGCATTTATTCTTATCTTGTATTTTTCACATAAGTGGAAACGTAATTTTTTTTTCTCCAAGGGAGAGAATGGAACAGTCGGAGTTCTTTTGGAAAGATGTAGTAGGTACGAAGGTGGATTTTAGGAGGTCAGATTTAGAAAGAAAAAAGCAATTGACTACAGAGATACCAAGAGTGTTCTAGCTTGAAGAAACAACTCAGCCATAGGCACTACATTTTGAAGCCACATCAGGGCTGGGTGAATGGCACAAGGTTCCATAGTAGAGACTCCTTTCTGCTGCTCTTGCTTAGTAGGTGTCACTGTGGTCCCAAGGAAATGGATGGAGTTATAGACTAGAGTCCAGGGGACTCCAGACAGCACGGGAGTCCAGGCAGCTCTCCACACCTACGGGTGGTCAGGAGAGGCTGGAGATTGGGTATCCAAACTAAGAGCCCAGGTCAACTTAGACACTCATTATTATCTTTCCTGGGAAGATGGAATCAGAAGAACCCAGAAGTTCTTTTTTTTAAAAAATCAAGCCCTTTGGGTGTTAGGAGAGCTAGCTAGGGTGCCATGAATAAGGGTAGACACAAATTTATGAGACAAGCCAAATGAGGGCTACTTTCTTGGTTGTGATGTCAAGAAGTCTAGACTTGGCTGTGCAGAAAAAGAAAATTGAAATAACCCTAAGAATTGGCTCAGCAGAGTCTATTTTAAAATGGCCAGTTAGAACAGAACTCCCATGATTGAAGGAAGAAACATAGTGACGTGAATGAGTCTACTTGAGGCCAGATGCTATTGAAGAACCTCAGCGAAGCATTTGCCTGGTTGCCGTATAGTTCCACGGTTGGTTTGTGTCCAGCACAAAATAACCCAGGATTCAGGTATTTCCTAAGAGAAAAGTGGCTGCAGAGCGGATGACCGATGCCCTTGGGACCAAGTAGGTCAGGCCTTGTTCCAGGGTGCAGAAAAATCAAACAGGATACAGGCACACATGGTGTTAGGAGGAGGAAGTGTGCAGAACAAAGCCCTGTGTTCCAGATTTCCCTGCCCTTAGAGGTGGTTGGACTGGGGCATAAGAATGGGGGAGTAGTTTCAAACTAACCAGGAAAAAAGTGAAATTAGCCAATGTATAGTTATAATGCTATAATTTTTTCCTTCTTTCTGTTGTGCCTGTGGTGGTAATAAATAGATAGAAAAACCTAGACCGAATCTCTCTCTTGCCTTAGACATTCAGAATCCAGAAGTATTCCAGAATACTGGGAGCTGGGAATGACTGAAACATGGGTAGGATGATGTCAGTTGTGAAGGTCACAGGTGCCACCAGAGTGAATTATTCTCCAGGGAACGGGCTTACCCTGGTCATTCTCATCTTAAAACTATGAAAGGGTTTCAGCATCTTCAGTCCCTTGCAATGTAGAGGGAAATGGAAAGCACTGGTGATTGCAAATGTGTCTTTAGTCTCCTCTGACTTCAGAAGCTTTTCGTGCTTCAAAAGCATGTCTAGAGATACAGATAGGAAAACAGGTGTTGCCTGTGTGTATACAGTAGTTCCCCCTTACCCTCGGGGGATATGTTCCAAGACCCCCGGTGGATGTCTAAATCCACAGTAGTACCAAACCCTGTATATACTATGCTTTCCTCTACATACATACCTATGATAAAGATTAATTTATAAGTTAGGCACACTAAGAGATTAACAATAACCAACAATAAGATAAAACAATTATAACAATATACTGTAATAAAACTTATATGAATGTGGTCTCTCTGTCTCTCTCTCCCCCTCCCTTTCTCCCTCTCCCCCCCCCCCCCCCGCCTGTCTTAGCATCACTCTCTATTTTAATATTTTTGGACCATGGTTGACTGGGCATAACAGACTACAGAATGTGAAACCTCCAACAAGGGGGATCTACTGTACTTTCTAATAGACATGAAACAAATCCACCAAGAATGAGTATGGAGAAAATATTTTCCTTCTTTGGCTTTTTTGGTAAGATTAAGAGTCAGGATGCATAGGGAGAAGATATGGTTTGCCTGTTTTTCTTGCATACTTTTGTGTTTTTCCAGGAATGAAGTAGAATTTTGAGCTGACCTAGGCTCACTAATTCTACATGTAATGCAAATTAATTCCTAATTTATTCTCATCTCCACTATTTTATTGAAATCAGAATAAAATTTTAGCACACAAGTGAAATCTCACTGGAAGGGTTTGGAAGACATAATTATCTGAAAATTTTTGGCTGTATGTGTGGCCACCACTCCCTCTTTTAGAGATGATAATGTTAAACTTTAACATGATGCTAGATGTTGTAATCCTACAAGGGAGAGAAGTGGTTGCCGCCCTAAGGTCATCGTTGGCAAAGGCAAGACCTTTGTCCTGTCCAGAGGACTGTAAATGCTGTGAGTGTACCTCACTCTGGGCCTACTCCCTCTCAGCCAGGCTTCCTAGGTATTTATGTTTCAATCTCACTAGCAATGATAAGGGGTGGCAAACAATAATAATTTTAATGGATAGTTCTTAGTTTTTTTCCTAGTTTAAGCAATATGCCTTTTCATGTTTTATTTCTCAAACATTCACAGTGGTTCTGTGGTCAAAAACGAGAGATTTTTAAAAATGATAATCCTAATATTTGACATTAATAAAAGTCCATTCCATTTTCCATTTTCTTTCTTTCTTTCTTTTTTTGACAAGGTCTTGTTCTGTTGCCCGGGCTAGAGTGCAGTGCTGTCATGATAGCTCATTGCAGCCTCAAACTCCTGGGCTCAAGCTATCTTCCTGCCTCAGCCTCTGGAGTAGCCAGGACTGTTGGTGTACACCACCATGCCTGGCTAATTTTTCTGTTTTTCATAGAGACAGCCCTTGCTCAGGTTGGTCTCGATCTCCCGGCCTCAAGTACTCCTCCCACCTCAGCCTCCCAAAGTGCTAGGATTATAGGTGTGAGCCACCACGCCTGGCCCATTCCATTTTCATTGCTTGTGATTAATGCTGTGACGTTTTCAGGTGGCAATACCTGTAATTCCACTCATCTAATAGAAGATGGTATTTGTGCTGCTATATTATAGGAAGATTTTTTTTCCAAGTGAAATTTAGTCATGGTAAGTACAGGAGTATGGAAAAAATTGATTTTAAGCCCCTGTAAACATAAATTGAAGGTAATTTAAAAAGAAAAAAGAAATCATGCTCCCCTTCACCATAATTCTTACCTTAAATGTGTTAGTTAAGAAGAGCTATTGTAACAAATTACCACAAATGCCGTGCCTTAAAATAACAGAAGTTTATTCTCTCACAGTCCAGGAGGCCAGAATATGAAAGCAAGGTGTCGACAGGGCCGTGCGCTCTCCAAAGGCTCTAAGGAGAAATCTTCCCTTGCCTCTCGCAGCTTCTACTGGCTCTAGGTGTTCCCTTCCTGTGGCAGCATCACACCAGTCTTTGCCCCTTCTTTTTGTGACCTTTTCTGTGTCTCTGTCTTTTCTCTCTTATTAGGACACTCCCTCTGGATTTAGGGTCCACCTCAATGCACTAGCATCTCATCTTGATTTTTACTTTATTTATTTATATCTGCAAAGACCCTATTTCCAAATAAGGTCTGGTTCTGAGGGTAGATATGAATTTTGAGTGAACACTATTCAACCCACCTTATTAAATTATAGATGTTTTAACCTGGGGTTTGTCAGGGTAGCTTAATTAGACGGTCATAGGCATGACACTGTGATTGCTCATTATTAATTTTGTGTATCCTTCTATCATATAACATCACGTTGAGTTATTTATTCCACTCATCTCTTGCACTAAACCACAAGAAGGCAAAGACTTTCTCTTTTCCTGAGACCTGACATAATGCACCTAACAGAATGTGTGTGTGTGTGTGTGTGTGTGTGTGTGTGTGTGTGTATATGTTCATACAAAATTAAGGGAGCAGGATGGCATCTTAGAGTTAATTTAGTCCTCACATTCCATTCAGTCCCCACATTTACAGGTAATGAGCTGCCAGAGACCAGCTAAGTAGTGATACAGATGAGACTGGAATCAGGTTCTCCTTTACTTTCCAATCCAATGTTCTTTCCAGCATACAGCATCACTTCTGTTAACAAAAGGTTTAAACTGTGAGTATTCAGAGTGCTGTTAGATACGCTAAACCACCCAGACCCTGTGTACTAGCCTGTGTTCAAAAATCTACAGTCTCCAAGGTAGAAATTTCTCTCTCTGTGCAATTTGAAAAGTTGAATCTAACCCGCAAGAATATTTTCAGGAATATCATTGCGATTCATAAATTATGTGGAAAGACCACTTAAAACAGAAGAGGACAGGAAATGACCCTAAATAGCCATGGAGAGTGTTGCATGGAAATATGGAAAAGGCTGAGTCAGCTGGTCTGGTTTTGATCTTGATGCACTGCTAGTTAGGTGGGTGAGGTGAGCTTATGGTTTACCACATGAGATAAGCTATGATTTTCCTTCCAGTGCTGTTCTAGTAGTTAATATCGCTGTTTATCATTCCAAATGCAGGTTTTTTTCATCCTAACTAGCTTCTGGCTAGGGACCTCTTCTTGTGTATCCTTGTGGTCACAGCAACTAGTACAATGCCTTCCTCATGGTAGACAACTTATTAACCAGGTGCTGTTGGCAATACAAGATGACAAGGAGCTGAAACCCAACTAGGATATGCGGAACCATGAATTGAAGGCCGGAAGAGCATAGAACATCATACTGTGTAGCAAGGGCTGCAGCCAGCACGCCAGGACACAGACAGATAGAAAGACTGGTTCTGTGAGTCAGTTTCCTGCATCCTGTGGAGTCAAAAGGAAGACCTGCAAACAGCAGTGAGTGCTGTGAACAATGGCCGCTTCCTGTACCAGGAGACTGTGCAGCCTACGTGGGGAAGGACCACGGCCACTCAGGGTTCAGACGGCTCCTCTCAAGCAGGGTGCTCCGGGGCAGTATTTGTCGACTGTTTCTCTTCAGATCTGTCACCAGATTCCTTCTTTCACTTTTGACCTGTGTTCAAGAGTTCACAGTCAAGTAGCCCTGAGCTTGCCAGAGCAAATTTAGCTTTCCAGTAGAGGGGGAGAAATGGAATGAACTGATTATGGCTACAGTGGAGTTATTATGGAAATTTGCATACTCCAACGCTGGCTTTGTTTCCTCATCTGAAACAGTGACAATGCCATAGGAGTGTAACATGCTTCACATCTTTATCCTAACACTTAAGTTTATTAATAGTAATATATACTAATAGTAATAATGATAGTCAACACTTAGTGCTTACGATTTTTCCAGCACTACTGTGAGCATTTCACATATATTTGCCCATTTACGTAGACTCAGACAACTTTGTGCAGAGTTACATACCATAATGGCTAGGGTTCATTCTGATACGGGTTGTTCCATATCACAATAAAAAAAGGAAGCGCGTGAACAGAAAAGGAATAACGAAGTCAATGAATCGTAAGTCGTCATTAATAGCAAGCGGTTAAACTGAATCGAATGATTTCTTTTTCGTGTTGTTTTGATTGCGTGAAGAGCCACATCTGCTGCGATGGAAAATGCTGAGAGATAAGCACAAACAAAGGGGCTCGCCCTTGTGTTGCTCTGCACCGGACCGTGTGAACAGTGACCCCAACCCCCGGCTCCCCTCCCCTTTCGGGATGATCCTGGGCTGATTCCAGGGTGTGAAATAACCTAGGAGCGATAGGGAGGCGTCCGCAGCGCAGCCCAGAAAGCTGGGGATTGGGCAGTGGCTCGCTGTAGTGACAGGCGCTGGCCGGCTGCCCCGCGCTGGCGGCGAGCGCAGAGGAGGTGGGCTGGGAGACAGCTGTGCCTAGCACTGCAGCCTACGGCGGGCCTCAGCGCTCGGCCCCTCCATGGAACTGCTGCAGAATGTTCTGCCTGAAAGGTGAGGGGGCTTCGGGCCCGTTTGGGTGGAGAGTTACAGTTAGGGAAGGTTGTCATTTAGCATCAGAGTCCAGATCACAGGGTTGGTTCCAGTAAAATCAAAGTTTGAGGGGAGTTTTGTAAGTATGAAAGTGAAAAAGTCATTGTTCTTTTTTGTTGCCAACAGGAAGAAAGACCTCCTGCTGGGGAGATGGAATTCTCTTTTAGACAGAAAGGATATTTCTCCATGTGAATGTGTTTTGTATGTGTTTTGTCATAGACAAAAGTAGTTAAAAGTTTAGAATAAAAGACGGTTTTTTAATGAACATAGTAAATGTGGGAATCATTTACAGTTGTAGTATGAGTTGTGTTAGAGAAGTTTTCATATAATGTGTTGTGTAAAGGGTTAGAATGGGTAGAAAGGGGAAAAGATTCCATTGCTGTAAGCTTTAATGTGTGAATTCAGGAATGAAATTAATTTTACTGTGGAACACACTTCTTGTTCTAGCTACATGTGGATTGCAGTTTTTCTAACTACTATAAGATGGTGAGCATATGAATATGTATGTAGTGATTCCCTGATTAGTTGAAGAGTATTTTCTCTTTTTAGGCAATTATTTTTTCCTTCAACTCTATTTTTCTTTCAGCTCTTGTCATAATGTAATTAATTTAGACATGTTGGAGTGTGTTTGTCTATGAGATTGTTGAAATGGGGGGGTGGCTTAGGATGAATTTCCTTGGAACTGAAGTAGACTATTTCGTTCATATCTTTCAGTGTATGTCATTCTGTTGATGGGAAATTCTTGACAACTTTTCAATTTTTGGAAAGAAAGTGGTCTTGGCTGCTGGTTTTGCAGATTGCTCCTTTGTCCTCAAAGTCTGTTAATGAGGTATAGATATAGATTTTTGTAGCCTTAGCTTTTGCAGTTTTAACACTAATTTGACACCTTAAAACCCAGTCTTTACTATTAAACTTTGAGTCTGGGATATTTGTTTATATAAAAGTTTCAAATTTGGAGGTCGGAACAAAAAGGAACATCACATTTTTCTCTCCCCGAGCACTCAATTAATTCCACTGTAGAGAGTGTCTAGTTGCAGTGGACTTCTAAGGAGGCATAGGCTGAAATGAATTTGAATATTTCTGGAAAATAATTTCAGATGAAAGGAGTTTATGAGCTCTCATGAGACTATTTCTTCAAAAAAAAAAAGTCCGCCCCCCCCCAAAATAGTTAAGCTATGAAGAATGAACAGCATTACTGGATGAAGGTACATGCTAATCTAGTGTAATTTCCCCAGTGCAGTTGAAGTCATTATGATCCAATGATAGCTTAAGGTTTAGGATTTTTAATTGAATGCAGGTGTGAAATCGTTACTGGGTATGACTTCTGCAGCTTCAACATATTTTTCTCCACCCATTCCCATAGCAGCTATTTCATTTTACTAGAGAATCTATCAATTTCGTGGACTCTTAGTTTCTGTGGTAACTTGGGAAATTCTGAGAGAACTCAAGTGTGTGGCATGGGATGACAACAGAGTACTTTTATGCTGAAGTGTGTGTTATAAACAGGGGTCCACAACAGCACCCCTTAAAGCTTGCTTTCTGATCTCCCAACAGCCAGGACAGGCAGTTGACATGTTGCTCTGTTCCTGTGATTTATAGCCTCTTGATATACAATAATGATTTTTAGGTTGTCCTTTGTGCTCCATGTTGAGGCAAAGCCATGATAAAATGATGGTGAGTGAGATTAAACACAGCAATATTGCCTAAGAATGAAGTGAAATAAAAAAAGGGAAAAAAAAAACCCACAGAAATATTAAGACCTATTTGTTGACGCTTTGTGTTCTCACTTTGGAAAAGAGGCTTTCATTAATTGACCTGTTTCTATGGCTGGCCGAGGTCCTAGGGGCTATTGGATATGTGGTTGTGATTAGCACTGACTTTAAAGGAAACATGATTGCTCTTCTTTTGGTTTAAGTCACGTTCCTGTGTGTTTCTTGTAATTACTGGAAGAGAACATTCAAATTAGATAGCCTCCCACATTGGTGCAGGGTTTCTTTTTGTCCATGTAGACTATTTTTTTCTGAAGTTAGGTCTACTTAGCTTTTTGTCGATTTGGCCATCCTGGACGAAGGATGTCATCTTTGTCATTATTGTCACTATAGTAACTCATATAGTTGCAATCACTCTTTGTTATTGCCGTTGAATAATCTCAGATACAGCAGCCCCACCCAATTGAGATTTGTATGAGCAACATTTGAGCACCCTGTCTCTGGGAAGATGTTCTCTAAAGTTCTACCAAAGTCCCTGTGGTTAACAAAGGCATGGTGTGTTATTCCTTCACTGTGTAATCAATGATCCATCATGATCTGGGAAGTGAATTCCTGGCTAATCACATAATATGATTAACAGCAAGCAAACTACCATATGTATGTATTATACCACTCACAGATTATTTAAAAAATTAGAATAAAATATTTTTACCGCTAGAGCTACATGAAACATAATTAAGTTTCTCTGAGATGCTTTAGAATGCAGATTTGTTGATTATAGTACATCAGCTGCATCTTTATAAATATTAATTATCTTTGCAGCACTTCTCTAACTGTGGGGAAGCCTTTTTTTTTTTAAATTTCCAATCCATTATAGACTGCTATTTTGTAAAATATAACATCATGTGTTTGTGTGATACCACCACAATGTCAGACAGCTATAAAAGTCCTTAAACATTTAATCTCATTTCCTGTACTAAGCTTGCCGTGGACTGGCAACAAAGCATTGTCCTACTGGCATTGGTTAGTAGACAAATCTGTATTAGTTCCCTAGAGCTGCCGTAACAAATTACCGCTGAGTAAGTGGCTTACAGCAGAAGTTGATCCTCTCATGGTTCTAGAGGCTGGACGTCTGAAATCAAGGTGCTGGCAGGGCCGTGCTCCCCCTGAAGGTTCTAGGGAAGAATCTTTCCTTGCCTCCTCCAGTTTGTGGTGGCTACAGGTGTTCCTTGACTTATGACAGCGACACTCTAATCTCTGTCTCTGTCTTCCATGGCCGTCTTTCCAGTGCGTCTCTCTGTGTCTTCTGTCAGATGGCTTTCTAAGGACACCATTGGTCATTGGATTTAGGACCCACCCCAATTCAGTGTATACCTCACCTTAACTAATCACACAGCAAGTTCCAAATAAGGTCACATTCTGAGGTTGTGGGTGGATGTGGATTTTGGGGGGGGACACTGTTCAACCCAGTCTGGTGGGCCACGTGTAAAATCACATAGATTGAGGGTAGCTTCATAGGAGGTGTGCTTAATGGAAAGCTGTAAGAATGACCAACATAGCTATTTTGATAATGTGTCTGAAACTATGGCAATGCAAGTTTAAGACAAGTTTGTATGTGTAGGTAGAAGAGTTGAAAATATATGTACCCATTATGATTAGTCAGGCAAAAGAAAATGTTGCCTCTGTATTTCCTTGAAGCGATTCAGTTTCTTTCATGAACTCTTATCCTGCTGAGAAGGGGGAAAACAAAAAACAAAACTCAACTTAGTTCACTGCATTCAACTCAGTGTGAGCCAAAATTTTGAACGGTTGCATTAGATAGCACAGTCTGGTGGATGACTCAGTCTTTTAGAATTCTCCTGCTTATTCTCTTTCTCTCCAGAGTGGAGTCTGTTGCTAAGTCCCCCTTGTTAATATAACAGAAACGATTGCATGCCAAATTATGTACTTTTGAAGTCATTGGTTTGATCATCACATAATGTCGAAAATTTTAAGGCAGGCTATCTCTGCTGTCGAGTTATAAAAATAAGGTAATATTTTTAAAATGATGTTGCTCTTAGTATGGACAGGATTAATACATATATCCTTTTATGCTCTAAGAATTTCAGTATGTTTTATGAACATCATGGACCTTAAGTTTCCAAATTTAGTATTAGATTTCACTTGATTCTGTATTCTCTCTAGGGATTTTAAACCTGGGTCTGGTGTTGGACTAGGTTCCTTTCTCAGCTTCTGTGTGTCATTCAAGATCTAGAAATCTAGTTTCATGGAGCAGAAAGTGGTGAATTCTGTGGAGCTGGGTGTCTCCCAGCTGCCTGCATGCTTCGCATGTAGGGTCTTGTCCATACCCTTTTCTGCTTCACAAGTTACAGATTTAGGAAAGCCTTTAGGTTGTCTAATAATAGCAGAGAGTTACGTTGGAGATTACCGCTGTGAACAATCCCAGACATGTGCTTCTGCTCCCACAAGGGCAGTTCGTATTGGAAATTCAACTCTCTTCCTCCTCATCATGCACTCTGGAGCAGATCACAGGCCTCTTTCCAGTTGTCTTGTGTATGTTGTGTATGTAAAAGAATTCTTTAGATTCTTTTCTTGGCAGCATTTGGGAAATAATGTCTGGAATCAGAAACAGATTTGTTATTTCTGTGCTGGAACAAGTGCATTCTTCAAGTGAGCTCGCAAGCAACCATTTGCTCTGGAAGGTCCCTCGCCCCTTCTTAAATCCGGTAATAAGCTGTCAGATAATCAGTGAGCAAAGTTTATGCTATTTTTGCTATTTGGTTCTGAGCATCATTTTGAAAGACTTTTAAAAATCAAAACACAAAGCGACCCTGGGAATGTTGCATCTATGCAACTCTGGACATTTTACTATCATACATCCAGATTTTGAGTTTTATATAAATTAGCGGTGGCTTTTAGAAACATCCTGCAAGTCTTCCCTGTTCCTCCCCTTCCGTTCATTTAAAAATTGCATGTAATTGTTAGCCAATAATCTACAGCTAGCAAGAGGAATTCACATTTGTTCAATCTGCAGTTTAAAGTAGCACTTTTAATAAACACACTGGTGATAATATGCATTCTTCCAACTGGTGAGGAAAGCCCTTGAAATTTAATAAGCCAAACAAAGCTAGCCCTTTATTTCTTTTGTCTTTCTCTTGAAAACTTTATCATGCTTTTTAGTTCTCCTTTTCCTTTCACTAACAGTTAAAATCTGGTGTTTAAATATGTTGCAATCGAAGCCAGATCACCATGCCGAATAGGTTGTGTAATATTATAAACTAGGAGATGCTGTCCTTAAGGACTGAAGGAGCAGTTAACAAGAGTTTTGCTGCCTGAAGCAAGGTGAACTTGGTCTGCTTGTTTCTGGAGCATGCTCTGTACAAGGATAATGCTCTGAGTAATTTGGTGCAACTGAATCAAATGACTTGAATTACTGAAAGCACTGGCAAAGATTTCAGTTAAATTCCCCTTTTCATTATCTCCTGTTCCATTTTTACCTATTCTTGTTTCCTTTATTTGCTGCTTTTCACGTCTCTCTCTTTTAGTTCCCCCCACCCCCCAAGCTATCCTCTTCTGTGATTGCCCATTGGGGGAGCTGTATCATACCTAAGCCATATCGAGCTCCCTCTAGTTACGAAGATGTCATCAGTAGTCTGCACACGCGTTAGTAAAGGTGATAGTTAATAGACGAAGGCAGATGGATCAGGCAATTTACCACTCAGGACATCATGTCACTACCATTAGCCAGGCACGAAGGTATGCAGGGGTATGTATTTTTCTATTTTAAACATCAGGAGAAAATACTGCTGAAAACAACCTAAGGGTCTTTAAGCAATTAATAGCTTTTGCATGATTTAAGCAGCTTGGCAAGATGTAGTCTTGGGGATGCAGGGTGGAAGATGGATATTCTTAAATTGAGAATGTAAATTATTTTTATAAAATCATACATAACAATTGAATTTAAAATTAAGAGATCTTAAGTCAACAGGCAATATAACGACAAACTATTTGGTATGATGGCAGCAGCGTTTATCTTCCTTCTGGTAATTGTGTGACATTTATCAGTTTTTGTTAACTTAAATGAGGTTTAGAATTTGTTGTTGTTACTGTCAAAATGTGGCTAATCCTGAGAGCCATTGAAACAAAAAGCCATGCTGACTCCACTGTGGGTTTAATTGAGGGAGGGGGTACATGATAAGAGAAATGTAAGCTCCCATCAGCACTTTGGAATGTCTTCGTGTAACAAAAAGATATAAATAGCATAAAGTGAGCTTTAGGAACCACGAGTTGCAACATAATTTAAGTGAATTTATATTTACAAGAGGAATAGTTTTCAAAAGATCAGATTATATGTCTTATGTTTATGCTTGTGAAAATTTGCCAGATAGCATTTGAAAACATAAGAGAAAATATCTGCTTTGATGACCACAAGGAGCCACCTATGTTCTTTAGTGTTTTCGTTTCACTAAGTGAACTGTGCAAGCTTCATTGTTGCTGAAACTTTCAGAATAAAAGTTGGGAGAGATGGCTCTGCTGTCCCAGCTGATGTTGGGAGCAGGAGCCAGAGGAGGATGAACAGTGACTTGAGGGGTCCTTGTAGGAAAGGGAAGGCAGGTGGGGCTAGAGAGGCCTGGCTGCTGGGACAGGCAGGTGCCCAGGAGATTCCTAAATTGGTAGAAGATCGGGTTGCACCAGAAATTGAGAGTGGTGACTTTTCTGTTTTTGAGCAAATGAAAAGAGGGGCCTCAGGAGATGCCTGGATGTTAGTGGAAGCACCTAGCACCAATCGGTACTCCACCCTTCCTCCTTGTCATCTACACATTTGCATTTTCTCTTTGTCCACACCTCTTCCTAATTTTAAAGACACAAAGGAAGCTCTAGTCCCTTCTGTTTTCCTGCAAAAGCGTTGCTGTAACAGAATACCCAGTATTTTATGTGAAAAAGGCCAATATTATCCCAACGTAACTAATTTATATATTTAAATTTATCCATGATTTGTTGATATTTTGAAATACCTCTGAAGTTCATCATATCTGACCAAAATGTTTCAATAGAATTGGGACTATAAAGGTCATTTCACTGCACAGTGACAGGCACTTACCAAGTGCCGGACACCATCCCTACCCCTCCCTTCTGTGATGCTTTGGACTTCTCTCCCAGGCCTGGGTCTCTGCAGCCCCCAAGACTTGTGACTGCTTTCCTGTCTACTCTAAGGGTACAACTGCTTGGCCCACTTTTGGGGGTTCCTCTTTTCCTAAGATTGACTTTGGGGAACAGAGCAAAGCCAGAGCCTTTTTAAAGGGTTCCCTTGCTAATCATGACCCAAATAATAAAAATAATTAACATAGGTTAGTGGAAAAGATTCAAGAAATCCCAGCTCTACGCATTAATTATATCAGCTTACCTCTTGAGTAAAGATCTCCTTAGCTCTGAGAATGGAATCTACCTAATAAAACATTGAGGATTAAATAATAACTTGCATACGATGCTAAGCATTTTCTCACAAATATATAGTAATGTCATTTAAATTTGATCTCTGTAAGTGCTTACAAAAAGTTACTGATTAGACTTAACTTGGGCTTCTGAAAGTAAAGACTAATTTGTACCACAATTTGCAAATATGGTGTTACTATATAGTCAGAAAGGCAGATGTATTTCTCATTTTTCATTGCAGCATCTTTACGCCAACTTTTAAGAAGTCCTCTGGACTTATGCAGTTGTTTAAATACATCCAGATGAATAAAAAGTATTACAAGTCACATATACTGGCAAAGGAGCGTTGTAGCAACACAAATATTTTGAAAGCTATGTGAGCCAGCGAGAGTATCCTGATACTGTTCTAACAGCTCCAACGGAAGTGTTTGCTGCCACAGCAGTTGAGACAAAACCTTTGCTTTTTGGAAATGTTTCCTGGCAGAACAAATACTTGAAGGAAAAAAAAAAAAAAAACTTAAAACAAGATTTGGACTGCTCAGAGGGTGGCTTTTATAAAATTGTTTTATTTTCACAAAATCGCTCCACATCTAGATGAGAGAAATCTATCAATGGATAGTTTTTTCCCTACATAGGTGGAAATGTCCTTATTTTAGGTTGACTGCTGGGCTGAGGAATTGGTACCGAGCTCCTCTAAACCATTGGGTTATTTCTCTTCTCCCTGTATTTATTCTATCAAGTATTTGGCAGCCTGGTTTTCACCTCAGAGAGAACAGAGTGTTAAGAGCTGTCTGACTGAATCGTCAGTAAATTGCAATGGAAGTTTAAAACAAGAACCAGACTGGAAAGATGACATTATATGTCCATCCCTCCAGAAATGCAGAGTTCATAAATGCTGAAAGGATTGAATACAGACGAGTAACTTTGTGACGGCCTTAAGCATGATTTAAATATAAACATTAGTTTGATATTTGCCATCGCTTTTAGGTTTGAGTTTATAAGACCTTTCTATAGAGACAGCTTCTTTTGAGTCACCCAGCGAAAACATCTAATGCTGAACATCCGGTGCCTTTTCTCCTTGCCACGGAAAGTTAGTGCTGGTTGGTATGGCAAATGTTATAAATCTTCATTTGTATGCTTTTTGACTCCTGATAACTCATTTGGCTGAAAACGAATTTGTCTTAGTTGCTCCCAACCCTCACTCACCTTTGTGAAATCATAGGCTGGATCCGTTGTTAGTACGTTATCTGCAAAAGCTAAAGTGTCTGTGAGCTGGGAGAAAACTGGAGCCCCTAAAATAGATGAGATTCCTTTGGCACATGACATACCACAGGGTTCTCCCAGACTGCTATTTTGGACTGTGTTTGACTAGATTTTCCTTTACTCTGATTTTCCCTTTCCCTCTTTACAACTTTGGAAAATGCACAGACAAGCTCTGTGCATTAATAGCTACCTTCCTTTGTCTCTTGCTTGACATTGGCCTCCAGCAACTAACTCAGCGTGAGATCAGACTGTGTGGGTGCCTGGAGGGAAGTGAGAGCGCAGGCTCTCTCTGCCAGCGTGGAGCTTTCCTCACTGCGCAATGAGAACTCTCTCTTTAACGCTAAGATAATTCTCTAGTCAACGTCAAGAGTCCTTTGCTGCTTTCCAAAAGCAATCTAATATTTGGTATATGCTGCTAACTCCCACATTTCTATCTTTAGCCTAGACCTCTCCCCTGAACTTCAAATGTGAACATCCAGCTGCCTATTGCACATTTCCACCTGGATGTCTAACTGGCTTTATGAACATAGCAGAACTCCTCCCCACCCCCCACAGACCTTCTCCTTTCAGTGGCAAACTCATCCTTCCAGTTGCCTAAGCCAAAAACCTTGAAGTCATTTATGGCTCCTTTTTCTCTCCTACCCCACGTTCAATTTGTCAGAAAATCCTATTGACTTTATTTCTAAAATGTGTTCCGTAATCTGACTACCTCTCACCACTGACACTGCTACCTGCCTGGCATGAGTCTCACCTGGACTATGATGATAGCTTCCCTTTACAGCCTATTTTCAACCCAGCAGCCAGAGTAAATCTTTAAAGACATAAGCACGATCGTGCCACTTCTTTGCTTAAAAACCTCATTTCATTCAGAGTGAAAGCTTGTCTTGGCAATTTCTCTTTATTTTGAGAGTTTCAATCACAGGCCAAAGCTAAACCATTGGAGGGGAAAGGTGGTTTTTTAAGCTACAGAACTCACAGCTGCATCAAATCTTTTGTCTGGCAGAAGAGAAAAAGGTTTCCCTGCTGGAACTACAGTCCCAGGTGAGTTGTGTTCTTATTTGATGCCTGGAGAAGGCAGGGTCTTTAATAAGACTCCTTCATCTTTCTGTAATGCGAGTGAGGATTATTCCACCCTGTCTCATTTTGTCTTTAAAAGTAGCAATCTGTGTACTCAATGCAGATACAGAGATTTACCTTGGGCTTTATTAAGTAAGTTTGGTAGAGTTTCTGTTGGAATTTTGAAAATTGATTTCCATGACTTTATTGATAGAGTTTAAGTTAGAACACAACGGTAGAGAGGTTATCCAACTTAGAAAGCTAACTTAAATGTTTAAGCAGTTCAGTTTTTTTCTTATGCATTGTCTGTTGTGCTAAAGTTGGTGTGTAATAATGTATATCAAGAAGTCCTCTAACAATAAGAGCAGGATGTTATACTTCGAAGTACTTTCTTTCTTTCATAGCATTTTAAAATGGAGGTTCCAACCCAACTCATTGAATGAGATTTGCATGTTTTGGGGGACAAGAACTCCTTTCTGTTGTGTGGTAGGGATGTGCTGAAGTGCTTTGGCTCCTCTACCAGATAGTAAGCTCCTTGAGGGTTTAGCCCACTAATATTCAAGGATTAATTAATTGTTAATTAATTGATTAATTGTTCAAGGATTCCAATAGATGATTGTTGACTAAAGGAATGAAATATGTAATCTAGTTCATATGAAAAGGACTTTAACATCACTGTGAAATTAAATGGACTCTTTTTGCAGATAGCTTAAAATATAAAAGTAGATTTTCCTGCTTTCAATAGAACTGCAAATACACAGGCAATAAGCAGCCCCAGAAAGATTTTTAATTCTGAGTTTTATTTTTTTATAGCAACCCAGGAGAAAAATGTAATGAAGTAATTTCAATCATTAATGGCTTTAAGAGGGGTAAGCTGGTCATAGAGGAGGAGAAAAGTTAATGTGTTTCTAGAAGTTCAAACATTCAGAACAAAAGAGTCTGGGCTTTGTGGTGACAGGGAGGGAGGTGTGTGTTCCTTGTCCCTTCTTGGTCTTAGAAGTGGCAGGTCACCTTCTGGGAAATGGCCAGTTCCCTGCTGGCTCCTCTCAAGCACCACTCTGAAGTGGTTACACATCTTTTGACTAAACGATTGAGGATTTACTCACTAAAGAGAAACATATCCTTCATCTAAGCACTCGCCTCCCTCTTGGGTTTTCAGTTTTTTTAAAAAACACTCCAATGCATAGTCCCATGAATGGGCAATTGATCATAGACCAAAAAAAAATTATTTTTAGAAATGTGGGATTATTTTCTCTTAGCAAATAGTCATTTAAATATGTGATTTTTTTCATATAATATCTATTTTTAATATACACTGAAATTTTATTTCATTGAATCTTTCTACCCCTTATTCTAAATTTTTAGGTCCACTATATTATTTTCTAGGGCTCCCCTGTAGGCATTTCATTCTATTGCCATTACAACACCTGTTCCCCATTGTCTCTAAATATGTTTACGTTCTGATTACTATATATTTCTGTCTGTATTAGGTACTATTTGAGCAAGCAGATTATTACTCATGACCTTACATCAGAGCGTACCTAGAGGTGCTCTATTAGTGCCTCTTGAGTGATTGAATGCTTAGCTGCATTAGGGACTTTATTCCCTCCCCTTTATCTCCATGAACTGTTATGGCTGTTAAAACTTATAGGAACTTTGACCTCTGACAGGTTATCTTTTCAGCTCTGTCTTGCAAGTAGATCCATCATTTTAGTGCCCAGTTGAGATCTTACTAGATCACACATTCAGGATGAGCTTGAAATCTTCCATGATGCCACTAACCATGAGTAAAATTTCTGCATGTGAAGCAAAAAGACCCTTACCCTAGGAATCAGAGAGAGCTTCTCATCCTGGGTCTAGCACTTATTGTCTCTGAGTAAGCCACTTAACTGCTCTGAACCATTTTCCCCTTCAAATAAATAGAAGTGATTGCCCTGCTTACTTGATGGGTGATTTTGGTGGGACCAAATGAGATAATGTTCCCAGAATGAAGCCAGAAACTGGAAGTCCTCTTTGCTTCCTCCTCTCCCATTCCCTTACACTTCTTGTCAATTCTGCCTCTTTAGTATGTTCTGGAACCCATCTCTCCTCTCTATCTCCTCAATCACCACTGCCTTAGTGAGGTGACTATTAGCATCTCATGCCTTCGTTGTGTTATCAGGCTCCTAGCTCTTGGATTCTAGGCTAATTACCTAGCACCTCTTCTCCAAACTCTATCCAGAATGGGAATAACAGACCACAACTGTTTCTTCTCTGGTTAAAAATGCTTCAAATCTTACCACCACCATCCTATTGCCTTCAGAATAAAGTGTCAATTCCTTACCATGATGCAGAGGAGCCCTTCATGAAAGGATACCTCCCTATTTTCCTCTGCAGCCTCAATTCTCATTAGCCTTCCCCCCCCACACATGTGCCCCACTTTTGTTCACCTCTCTTCGCAGGTGCCAGGACCCTCTGCGTACAAGGAATATCTGTTTTTGCCCCATTGCTTAGACCTGATGTATGGTTTGGACTTACAGGACTCAGTTCCATTGTTAACTTCTCTTGGAAGCTTTCCGTAATAATCAAAGCCAGTTATTGACCACCTCCCTGGTGCCGATCACATTGTTATACATCTGTCTGATTTCTTGTGCTAGACACTAAGAACCTAGAAAGCAGGGAATGTGTATTATTCATTATCCCCGATGCCAGGAATCACATGAATATTGGCTGAATCAATTCAGTAGTAATTGAAAAATTCTAAAAATATGAAGGACGATTCTGGTGTGTTATCTGGCTTAGTATTAGACAGCATTGCCCTGCCCCCTTTTGTGAAGTTATAAATTGTTCATATGTGGAATACCATGGCTTGCTCCAGCTATTCTGTCTAAATAATTTCTGTGGAATTGAAATGCACAAAGAATTTCAAGTAAGATTATTTAGCTGGAAAGGAGAAGTAACTGTGCCAAGAAATCCTAAAATTACTAGGATTTTACCTGGAACATTGTGTTTGAGATACGATACCACAATATTCTATTAATATAAAAGTAAGTGAACATAGGTGTTGTCAGCCAAAGCCAGGTATTCAGAACTAGGGGTGGTTCATTACTTGGAATGATAGTGAAAACTAACAATATGAACCTATTCAAGAAAAGTACAGGTAAACAATGTAAGGATTGACTCATGTAGTTCAGGCTGCTATAACAAAGTATCGTAGACTGGGTGCCTTATAAACAATAGAATTTATTTCTCACAGTTCTGTAGGCTGGAAGTTCTGAGTTCAGGCTCTCTGAGGTTCCTCTTTCAGGTTCAAAGACTACCATCTTCTTCTTATATCTTTGCATGGCAAAAGACAGTGAGAAAGCTCGGGCCTCTTTTATAAGGCACTAATCCCATTCATGAGGGCCCCACCCGCATGACCTAATCTCCTCCCAAAGGCCCTCCCTCCTAATCCCATCACATTGGGGCTGAGGATTTCAACATGAGAATTTTGGGAGAAACACATTCAGTCCATTGCAATCCATAGTTGATTATAATATTAAAGTAAAAGGTCTGTTTGAGTCTCCTGGAATTGAGGAATCGGAATAATAGAAAACTCTTTCCCCGCTGTACTGATTGTGATAGGCAAAAATGTCATCCCCGAGACCTTTATCCCCTGGTGTCATGCCTGTCAATAGGCTACACCGCATGGCAATAGGGGCTTTGCAGATGTAATTAAGGTTACTAATTAGTGACCTTACGAAAGGAAGATTAGCCTGGATTATCCAAGTGGGCCTAATGTAATCACAGCAGCATTTAGAAGCAGAGCTCTCTCCTGGCTGATGGCAGGGAGGAAGTTGAGAGATTCTGAGTGTAAGGAGGAGTCCGTACACGGTTGCTGGCTTGAAGATGGAAGGGGCAGCAGGGCACTGTGAGAGGACCTGAATTCTGCCAACAGTGAGCTTGGAAGCAGATTCTTCTTCACAGCCCAGGCCAGCTGACACCTAGATTTAGGCCTCGTGAGACCCTAAGCTAGGGTCCCAGCCAAGCCTGCTGGACTGCTAACCTACAGAACTGTGAGATAATAAATGGGTACTATTTTAAGGTGCCAAATTCATGGTAATTTGTTATAATAGCATGGGACAGGGCTGTCATACAGGCAACATTAATTGAGAATGAGCCTTTAGAAAGGCTATAGAAAACTACTACACCAACAAAACAAAACAAAAATGGAGTCAAGGGACAGGATTGTCTTGGTTGGGAAACTTTCTGTTAGGAAGATTTGATTTCCAGGAGACCTTAATATTCAGTTGATTATGTCTGACAGACACTAAAATCGAATGCTCTTCCTGACACCTGTAAGAGATCTTTATTTCTGGCTGATGCAAGATCTTTCCCTGACCTCTGGAGCATCGTAGTTGACTCAAGGCGTGCTTCTGAGTGTGTCTCAGACTTCTAAGGGCCCCAGTGGAAAAATCAACCAAGGGGATCTTACAGTATTAAGATGCTGACTTTGTACCGGAAAGGTTAACAATAATAAATCAAAGGAATGCAGATTGTTTTTGGTAGCAGAATATCAAAGGCTCATTCTCAATTTTTCCAAGTGTTTTGTGAAAGGAGAACATTTGAGATGTTTGCTTCTTCTCAGCACTGTTCTTCTAATGTTGCCTTTATGAGAGCCATGCCATGTCAAGAGCCACCTCGAATACTTGAAACATTCTCATCTTGCTAATCAAAAGAGAGGATTTGATTTTGACTTCATTTCAGAAATACCGTACTCTCTTATTGCAATTCTAAGAGCCATTCATTTTAGTTGTCGTGTACAGGATAAAGACTTAAGTCTGGTCTTTTTGCTAATGTGGTAAATTTGTCCATATTAAATATTAAATCAGTTGACTTGGTATCAAAATAGTGATTGATTATGTCTGCATAGATAATAACAGAGCTAGGAATTAACAGAGTTGATAATCCTACTTCACCTTTGTGGAAATTAAGTGGCTACTGCCTGCATTTGTCTAGAGAACAAATCATGAATTATACATTTATTTCTCTCAAAACACCAAATAATAAGATTATAGATAACTCCTTGAACAACTAGTCAAAGAATGAACATTTAAAAGACAGGCTATGTTGGCAGGTAAATTGTCACTCTCCGTTTCCTTTCTTCCTTGACCCTGAGACTTGGCACAATTGTCAACCCAGATGTGCTTTGACTTTTCTTCTAAGGATGATCTCCTCCCTTCCTTCTGAATGGATACCTTTCACTCTTTCTGTCTCTCTCTATTCTGCCCCCCTCCTTTACTTCTCTGTTACTCCAACTATTCTTTGAATATTAGGAATATATTTTTAAAAGTAATAATAATACAAGAAATAATGTCTTGGAATTTTAGGCTTATCATGTAATTGTCTGGAATTAACTTTACTTATATAGCCTTGTAATTATTATATCAAATAACTTGCTTTCTCTCCGTAATCATCCCATCTGAGTCTTACATGTATAATTTACCAGTTTCCAGTAGATTACAAAATATGAATTAGAATGTGGCCCAGCTCAGAGGAGAAACAAACAGGGAACAAGATCTGACATCCAGTTCAGAGGCTCTTATCTGAGGCTTCCAAATCACTAATGACTTTGGCTCAGCCTGTGGAAGTACGTGGCAGCCGGGCAAGTCACTTAACCTCCCCGAGTCCCAGCTCTTTCATGTCTAAAATACAGCTGGTAATTCCCTAACTCATAAGAGCTTCATGAACTTTAAATGGGGTAATACATGCAAAGCTTGCCTGGAGCCTCGCTGGACCCAATAACTGTTAACTACTCTTTTTCTTTCTGTCATACGTGTGTGTCAAATGCTACATAGCATCTGAAAATCTAACTGGTATTTGTCACGCTACAGCGTCAAAGAGAATCTTTTCACTTTGGGTTTTCAGCTTCCTAAGTGGATTGGTAAGGGGCATAGTATGTACCCACTTCTTTCCACTGTTCATATGTAAATGCTTTCAGCAAATGCCTGGACACTGGTAATCTGCTGCACTCTGACTTGCCATTTATCTTGGGCTATAAATTCAGCCGCTATTCACGGATGTAAATGAAGGGATTTGTTTTCACAGTGCCACAAGGCTCATAAGCCTTATTACTCTTTTGTCACTTCAGATTAAAAAAAAGAAACCTTTTTTTTTTTTTTTTTTTGCACTTGTGCCTTCCCTGTTTCAGATTCCCAGACTGCCATTTTTGAGCAAACTCACAGTGATTATCTAAATGTCTGTATGATTTTGGGAGTTTCATAGTGTTTCTTTTTCCTTCTATGTTTAATCTCAGTTTCCAAAATATGTAAGTACGAAAGGAATCCTTGTCTGTACAAAGTCCAGTGCAGCCTCACAGCGCTGGTCTCCACCTCGTATGTCAATAGGATAAAGAGGAGGGGATTGCAGAGTGATGGTTGGATTTGTGTGCTGCTTATACAGCTGGCGCAATTTGCTTTCTTGTTTAAACACTGCAAAGCGAAGACAAAGACGCTAATGTCAGACACATGACAGGGTGGAGTACCTTTCTAAAGCATATCTTTAAGTATAAAGAAGCAGGCTAGATGCTGGCGGAATCTCAAAAAACGACCAAGAATGACAAACTTTTTGTTGATACTATCAAGAAATAGATTTTGCTCAACTTAAGACCACATGTCCATTTATTTTAAAATTCAGTAGTATAGCAGTTAAAAATACAAGGAAAAGAAGATATTTAAATATAAAAGTGGAGTCTTTTAAAAGTCATGATACCAAGAGAGGTAAATTTCAAAACTAATGGGATGTGGCCAAAATTCTTTGCAGAGGAAAATTAGTGAACTTGTATGTTTTTATTTTTAAACGAAAAAGAATACAAATTAAGCTCTCAACTCAAGACAAAGCATAAAGGAACATAGTTACTGAAAAAACTTATAATGACAATAGGAGAAACATGGCAAGCCCACTGGAATTTGTTTCATATCTTTACAGGTGTTCTGGGTAAAAGTAGAGAGGAAACGGCATGTATATAAGAAGGAAGAAAAGTGGGGGTTGTGTATGGCAAAACAGGATGTTTTAGCACTATGACTTGGGAACTCAAGAGCACATTTAAAATTTTATTTTTATTCTCATGATCATTTTGGCCAAATGTTTTCAAATTATTCTTTTTCCAAAAAGACTTCCTTATCAGGTTCCACAGTATTTCTGTAACACTTAGGTTGTCCTTTAAACTCCCCTGTATATCCACAGATACCAGCCTAGCCAAGCTTCATTTTTTATTTTGTTTGTTTTTTATTTGGCAACAAAGTATATCCCTGATTTTTTTAATCCTAGCTTTGGGTGTGTTATGTAATAAGTGTATCAGACTGAATCCTTGCTACTTCTGACCTGCCAGAAACATTCTTTCTTTTATCTGTATCACACAATATTGTGCCCAAAATAGAACTTACAGCTCAATTACTGTGACTCTGTCATTACAGAGGTGAAAAAAACCAAGGCCCAGAGGCATCATTAAGGTTCCAGGTCTCACACAGCAAGGTGAGAACTAGAAGTTTTGCTGCTTGGCCAAAGGCTACTCTGTCTCCATTAGTCTGTAGCCAGCCCAGTTGCTACTTATAAACCCTTTCAAGGTCCTTTCAACCAAATTTGTCTTTAACCTTTATAACATGAAGATTTTGTAAGCAGAGCTTTCATCATTCAGATGATTTTGAAGTACTTTTTCATTAATACCTGATATTTAAAAATGGCCTTCGGATAATTTTTATGATATCCTTCAATGTTTTAAAATTTTATTTTTACTTGTGTGCCCATTTGCTATGGAAGAAAACCTTTAAATCACTCTACTAGTGTTTTTGTTTTGGAAAACTTTTTGGCAGTATCTCCTAAAGCTGAGTATGTGCACAACCTCTGACCCGACAAATTCCCCTTCTAAGTGATATACCCACCATAAGGGTATATCTGTGTTCGCCAAATGACACGTATGAGAATGTTCATAGTGCACTACTTCTAAATGCCCCAAACTAGAAAAACCCAAATGTCCATTAGTAATACAATGGCTAAGTAAGTCTCTTACCATACAAGAATCGACATACTGCTGCTACATGCAACCGCGTAGATGAGTCTCACAAACACAAAAGAGTGTGATTCCAGTTATATAAAGTTCAAAAACAGATGATTCTCTCAGGGTCATGGTTATGTTCGGGGATGGGACTTGTGACTGCCAGGGCATGAACAGGGGTTCTGGGTCATGGTTATGTTCGGGGATGGGACTTGTGACTGCCAGGGCATGAACAGGGGTTCTGGGAGCTGGTAATGAGCTATGCCTTGATCTGGGTGCTGGTTACACTGGTAGGTGTTCACTTTGTGGCAATTCACTAAGCGGCATGCATAATTTGTGTACTTTTCTATACCCAATAAAAAGTTTACTTAAAGTCCAGGCTAAATTTTAGCTTTCAATGCTCCTGCTTTGTGTGAGCCTGTGTGAGGCTCTGCTCTGTTTGCTTAGGTAAGTACTCATTCCTGCCATAGGTATTCCCCGATGACATAAATAGTTGGCAGGGAGCCTTCAGGGTCCCAGACCTGGTTTGAATTCTTACCCCACCACTTGGCAATCTTAGGGCCTGTGAAAATTACTTAGCTTCTTTCTTAGTCTCTATTTCCTCAACTCCAAAAATGGGAACAATAACAGCTCCCACAGCTCAGGGCTGTAGTGTGAATTCAATGAGATAATGCACATAAAATGCTCCACTCAGACTAAGCTGATTAACTTTCAGCTATTATTTTTATTTTGTTTCCCTAAAGACTAGTCTGTGCTTTTAAAATACAAGTATTCTTGCCATTTGGCCCCAGGCTAGACCTACAGCATAGACCTGTGGCATAGGGTTCAGGCTTTCTCATTCTTAAATCCTCAAAGGACATTTCACGTCCTAAGTGACTCATCTGCTCAGTACCTCACATTCCTGATGATTTTCCTATCAGTAAAACCAATCAAGAATTCTCCTGTCTCAGTCCTTGTCTTCTATTCCTGAAGCTTTCTTATCTTTAAAACTTCTCTTTAATTCACTACCTCCCTCTCCGCTTAATTTTTTCTTCATAAATACAGACAATGCTGGGTGAGATGCAAAAAATGGTGTGGGCCTGACTTCCACTAATGGCCTTAATGGGGACCTTCTGCCCAAATGAGCGAATCTTCTCAGGAATGTTCTGGAACCTGCACCCGGCCAGTTACTTGGTCAGAGACTACAAATGTTGTACGGAAAGATCATGAACGGGTGGAGGTGGTGGTGGGGATATTAATGAAACTCATTAATTCAGAAAATAACTCCCAGCCTTTCTTCCTGAAGATTATTGTCATTCATTAACCCAGATTTTTGAATCTTGTTTTGTTATGTGAATCTAAAAAGGCTTTTCATTTTCAGTGCACTGTGGACTCAGAAACAAATTAAGAGAGCATCAAGGGAGACCAAACTTTTTTTTGAACAAGGAAGTTATAATGATGTATTTCAATTTTTGAGATCACTTTCTTGACCTCACGTATCCTTCGAGGCCCATCCATTTTTCTGTTTATCTTCAGAGCAAAATGTAATAATAAAAAAAATAGCCCACACCGGGTCTCCCTGCTTTCCCACCGCCCTGCACTGCTCAGGGCCTCTGACCCTGGATTTCTGGTTCTGCACAGCACGATTCTCCTCTGGACACTCGGCTCTGAGTGCTCTCGGGTGGCGAGAAGCAGTCAGTGCTTACTCTCCTGGCTTTGCCTTACTTTTCAGCATGTTCTGGGGAGTTGACTACTACGTTTGAAACAGTTTCCTCTCTTGGATTTCCTGAAGTCACTGGCCACACTTCCCCGATGGCTCAGTCTCTATTCTCTTCTCTTCCTGCCCTCTTCCCCTTGATCTCTCTTTTAGTGGGGTTTTGAGTACCTTCTATATGCTAATCTCAAAGGTATCTCCTGCTCGGGCCTCTCTTATGACTCAGACTCTTGTACCCAAGTGAGAGTTTTCACGGGCTTGTCTGAATGTGCTGATTTCTTTCCCCTCCAGCTACTGTTTCTCAATAAACAGCACCACCAGCCTCCAGCCAGGCACCTTCAACTCATCTTTGATTCCTCCCTTTCTTTCTGTCTCACATCTCATCCTTTCTGGTGCCAACCTAAAATGAGTGGCAGAGAAACCGGCTCCCCAAAGCAAAGAGTTTGTTCAGGAATAGCCGGGGATCGCAGTCTGGAACACTCCTGCTATGGCAAACCAGAGGCACGTCCCAGAGGGTTGGAGCAAGGAGAAGCTTTGAAAGACAGAAAGGAGGAGTCCACATAAGCTGTTTTGAAACAAAGACCATTGGTTACAGGGGCTTGTTGTAAGAGTTGGTGTTAGCTTGTTGGTGGAGACAGCCGTTGTTAGGCATGTCCTTGTACAAGGGGCTTATCTGGAAAACTGTGGTTTTGAGAGATTCCTTGCACCATTCTTGTCATAGGCATACGTGTGTGAGGGCCCCTCCTTCAGGGCCTCCCAGCTCCATTTTGTTAGGGTTTGATATTAGTGATTTTGTTTTGATACTGGTAACTTTCACACTAGTATACCTCCAAAATATAACTTGAATCTACCCATTTGTCTCATTTTCAACAGTAGTTCAGACCACCGTCATTTCTTGCCTAGTTTGTGACAATACCTTCCTACTTCTGTGTGCCCGAAGACAATCTATTCTCCACACGGTGGCCAATGAGATCTGAGTGAAGCCCATGTATTTGTTGCAAAAAGTAGAACTCAGGGTGGAAATGGCCAACTGTTCATTTAGGCTGTCGTTGGCAGTATCTGTGGCAAAATATTTGGAAAAGATTTTTGAGAATTATTATCCCCATTTTTACCAGCACAGAGACAGATTAAGTAACTTAGTCAAGGTTATATCCAAGGGTAGATCTAGAATTAAACCAGGCAGCCTGCCCCAGCACACAGTGTTGCGCGAGTTGTGCCCAATTTGAAATTTTATCAGTTCTCAGGATTTATGTTTATTTATTTTATATGATTTTGTATGCAAACATTCTGTATGCTTATATTTTATTTTCTTCTTTTAAAACAAGCTAATTTTGCCTTGTGTTATTATTGTCATTATTCGTTGTCACTAACCTTAAAGAGCACACAACATAACTGAATTTGGGGCAATAATGAATTATATATTGAATGTCAAAGTTTTTGGGGAAAAATCCAACTTTGGTATTCACCTTGTTCTAGAAAGGATTTAAGGCAGCTGGAAAAATATGAAATGTAAAAAAAGTTAAAAGGGATTAGGGAAATTTTTGATCAACTATTCGTCGTCTTTATCAACTTTTTAGAGGATGGTTCTGAAATATATGTTTTTTAAAGATAAGTATTTCAGGAATATAAAAGTGAAGCAAAGAGTCGCCGATCAACTCTGAGTACTGAAATGGAGGGAATGAGAAATACTGTCAATGTAAGTGTTCTGGATCTTTCTCCAGCTACCTTGCTAGAAACTCGCTGTGTGTGGATAGTGTCCTTTCTGAGGTACAAGAAGAAACTAGCACCAGACAACAATCTGCAGACCCTGTGCTTATTTGTAAAGATTGTTCACAGGGTTTGCCCTGTTCCTCTGCTGAACTTCTGACAGGGTATATGTATCACAGACAATTGCAAAAACATCTTGTGCAAATGTCATGCTCTCCTGGCAAATTAAATTATTCATGTATTGTGATGGCAGCAAATTACTTTCTTCATCCAAGATGATATTTCTCTGGTTTTAAAAACTGGGTAAGAATATTAATATTTGATGCTTTTATTATTGTAATATTTGGGTATTTATGAAGAAATGAATATTTTTGAGTTATGAGATACATAAAAACTCTATTTGCTTTTCAATAAAACTTTTTTAAGGTCATCACTTTATCAAAAGGAAAATTAGGTGGCAGAGTAGAATTTTTTTTTGAAGATTCACTTCCTTTAAATGACTACTACCAAATTATGCTTTGAAAAAATACTATTGAAGATGTTACTATAGACTTGATAAAGCATTTTTTTCTGCCTCATTCATTTTTGTAGTGGTGCTCAGAAAAGTTTTATTTTCTCACTGAAAACTTAGCTATCAAATGTTTTATTCTTCAGTGGCATTTTAGAATGTGTGAATATTGAAGTTACTATGTCACTGCTTGGATTGTTTACTGTCTTCCCCGTGAGCACATATTATGTAGTGAAGAATTAAGGCCAAACATAAGCTTTTCTAGTTTTGTATTTATTTTTTTCCAACTTTAATTACATGGGATAACTGGAAGATTGAGTTTATTGAACTTGCTCTTTTAATTTGTGAAGTGAGATTGCAACAACCCATGAAGTGCTCTGGTTTTTCTAAAAAATCATTCCTGCAAACTTTCTGCCCTCACTTCTGTTATTTGTCTTATGTGAATTTGAGCATGTCCTTTTAAAAAAAAATCTACTGTAATATATTTTTTTAAGGTCTCAAGAAAGAGGGTCCTTGGAAAGAAACAGATCCTGGACTGTGTTGAGTTTATACTTAGCAGGTGACACTGTTAAATACTACCAGGTGAATGCTTATGGGCTACTCATGCAATTTGAGTAAAAGATTTCTCTAACTTTATCAGCTTCTGATTCAGAAAGTTCAGATGTAAATAATCATATTTCTGCATTTGAATCAAAACTACAATAAGAGACTACAAATCCCAATCAATTTGGGAACATATTAGTAATTGTTCTTACTAGAGAACTTGGCTGGAAATCCTGCAGCAGGTTCTCACTCAACTCCCATCCCACCCCCTGTCTGACCTGACTTCCTCTCCTTACTAGCCACAGAGCTGATGCTTTTTTCACTGCTCAGACTCCCTTGCAGCTAGAGTGCAGGTAACCTAGACCCTGCCCACCTGACTCACTGACTGAATTTGGATGCCAAACTGAGAAATGCTAGGCAATATCCGAGGACTTTGTTTGTATCTACTGGTAACCCAGACAGCACTGGCCTCTTGCTCTTCTGGGAGTGGCTTCAGTGGACACTTGGCATCCACACTTGTGCATGATCAGTGATGACCAGCAGGTGGCAGCAGCAGCAGCGTTTCACTGTCACAGTCCTGGCTGTGTGGCAGGTAAACTTACCCTCTGGCCCTCCCAAAGGTTCTGAGAACTTCTTAATGTCCCTTAATAAATAAATTTTGCTTAATATGATAGTAGATTCTGTTGTTTGCCTCTAAGTGCTCTGGTATTCCTTCATATCTGCTTTAACAGGGCGCTGGCTGTCTTGTTTCAGTTATGTGATGTTCTTTCCCTAAATACTGATAGTGGGGCCGGGCGCGGTGGCTCACGCCTGTAATCCTAGCTCTCTGGGAGGCCGAGGCGGGCGGATCGTTCTGAGCTCAGGAGTTCGAGACCAGCCTGAGCAAGAGCGAGACCTCATCTCTACCAAAAATAGAAAGAAATTAAT